>JACJUY010001849.1:13430-99009 GCA_014220935.1 Platorchestia sp. MABIK | reverse complement strand
GATATTTCTCTCCAGAATTTTCTGCATTGATCTGCAGTGATCGGTGAAGAAAAATTTCTTCCCGAACTGGGCCCCGCACTGATCCTAAATAAGATGCACTGTCCCCAGATAATCGATGCCGATCCGCACAAGCATTTCTGACTGGGTACCTACAAATCGGGCAAAATTGAATCGAACATTATCACTGAAATTAGTCGAAGAAACCACAAATGAGAGCCTCAAATGAACGTCTTCATATTATTATAAATGATACAAAATAAAACACATATATGCCTTTCTCTTTACTGATGAACTTGATTATATAAGAGAGCAATGTTGTTTACTGATTACATCGATATTTTTTATGTGTCTGGAACACGGTTCGATTCACGAACCCAAAGCTCGTGTTTCAACATTCCAGACTACTTACGAACATACTCATGTGCGTTGATCGTTTGGTTGATCGCACTTCAAAATTGCTGCTCTCACGTACTCAGGAGTTCCAGCTCACAATCTAACATTACTGTTCACTCTCGGGAATTACTGGTCACAATCGAAAATTCCTGCTTCCTTTCAAAAATTGCTACTCCCACTCGGAAATTGCAGCTCTTTCTGAAAAATTGCTTACTAATGCCATAGTTGCATACTCATTTTCAAAATCACTTTCGTCAACGGTAACCTTCCTTTTGTCATCCAATTTAAAAGCAGTCATGTTATTTGAAAGCATTCAATAAGGAAGAAAGAAATTATGTGAATGAAAGTTTTGCATATTTTCGTTATTTCTATTGACCCTACAGAAAACCTCATCGATAAGTATCACTCTTACTCACGCCAGCGTTCGCCTTTTAGCATTCCTATTAGAACTAATATAATACAGTTTTAATACATTGTTATATAACACAGTATGGTATGATAAAGTATAATGTTACGAGCATGGAACCTAATTCATGTGCGAAACTAAACCAGAGAGCATAAGTACTGAAAAGAATGTCAAGAAACGTTCACCCTACAATTCTTTAATACGAAAGGTTACAACATAGAGGAATGCCGCTTTTGCTACGTAAATCAGGAATCATCTGTGTGCTCTTAAAACCAGGGGAGGCAAATTCAAGAGCTGAGTCAACAACTTGGGTTGCTGTCAACGTGTTTAGAAACATCAGAAAAAACAAAATCATGACCAAGAGCAAAACTCTTTTTGGAGATTACGTTTACCTGTCAACTAGCCCCAGAGCTCGGTCTGACCGCTGAGCAGAAATCCAGAGTCAACCTCGAACTAAGCATCGTGATCCATACAAAATATTTCCAATTTTGCTTTCATAAGGTACTTTTGGTAGAAAAACAAGATATGTCAATCCAACGATGACGACAATGAAATCAGACGTGATAAATTATGAGAAGCACTTGTGACTGAACGCCCGCAAGACCCGGTGAAAAGCTGTTAGAGTTGAACAGAAGTGATATTATTGAAAACTCCAATAATAATAAACTAAGTCAGGGCACCGTAAAATATTGGTGTCAATCGGATGCAAACGAAAAATCCTCCTCCACAGGTTACCAATTTCCACAGAAGATAAGATTCGCATCTGACTGGCTTCTCTCAAACTCATGATTACCTCTTTCTATTGAACCTTCTTACATTGACACCAACAAGCGATTTGATTAGGTATCAGACTGATGAAACAAAAATGTATCAGGTTGGGGCAGAAGTAATGTTCGATTTTTTAGAGCGAATGTTTAAAATTGGATTTGTCAACTACTGTGTTTAAATTCTGCTACAAGTGTAACATATTTCGCTGACTAAACTAAATTATTTTCTTTCAGATTTATTATCTCACTTGCGTTCACATTTGTTGTGAATATTGGCACCCATGTTGGTTCATCTGAAGATCACATCCGAAATGTTCTACTGTTTGAGTTTCATGAAGGTTCTAATGCAAGTGCGGCAGCAAAATCTATTCAGAACACCCATGGGCATCACATAGTGAATGAAAGAAGTTGCAAGAGATGGTTTTATCGTCTTCGAAGTGGTGATTTCTCATTAAAATATGAGCAAAAGATAGGTCGTCCAAAAACACGTGATTCCGATCAGTTGATCAGTTTAATGTTCTTGTGCCCGAAAATCTTACTGTTACCGCTAGGGAAATTGCAAGACAGTTAGATGTGGCCCAAACAATCTGCTTCCTATTTCCTAATGTTCCGAGGACTACTGAACCATTTTAGTGGACTTATAAGAGACGAGATTGAAAAAGAGTTAACTTTGTATGTTCATTCTAAACCTACAAAATTTTACAAGCGAGGCATTTATTTGCTTGTTCTATGGAGGAATGAGGTCATTGAAAGCATTGGAGAGTATATTAACAAATCAATATTTCTAAAGTCATTGGCTTATTCATCTTAACCGAAAATCATTAAATCGGACTTTACTTTGGTATCAACCTGATATTTCCATCTGACTTAAAAAAATAACTTGAAATATTGTACAACTGAAAGCCAGCTTTTTTAAAACTGCGAACAAAACACAACGATTTACAATAAAACATCAATACTAAAATAAACAATGACAATCAAAATACTACTAATGAATGCTGAAATACTTCTAAAATAAAAACAAAAAAATACAAATGAAAGCAGTCACCAAAAGCAGCATGTTAAGAAACAATTCAACCGGAACAACTGCTTATCAAATTTCAATAGCATTGACCCGACTTGTGAAAAAGATTACAGAAAATGATCTGACGGAAAGTTTGCGCGCTCAGAGGAGCTACAGGAAAAAAAAATGCTGCAAACAGAGGACTTAACGAATCAGATAGCTACAGATTCAGACGTTCTTTCCAATACGAAATGGACAAACGTTTCACGAAAACAAGGAAATTAAAAATTTACTTGCGTGTAGCTCTCGTTCTGTCACTCACTCCGTTCGACCGCGAAACCAATTCAGTTCATCAGGCCGTAGAAGCAATTCCTAGCACGATATAAAGGCGACAAGACCTAGAGGAGCGTCCACACTCCCCAGAGCGCATGCTTAGACGCCTCTCCTGTCGAAAAAAGTGCCTTTTTATTTTGGAGAAAATACTTCATTAGTTAATTACGAACACTTCAATGGTAAAGTTGGCAATTTATCCTTACAACCGGCATAGTGACTCTCACTGTCGACATTTTGTTCCGCACCCACTGACTTTTTCTCAAAGCAACTGTCGGCAGATCCAACCTCAAGATCTGTTGCACCCAAAATCATCAGACTATCTTCAGCTTTCAACGCTAGCACATCAACTTCATTGGCGCAGGACTTCCGACTCTCCGCTACCTCACCATCCGGTACGGCTTCTTCCGTCGTCCGACAATTCAGTGGGGTCGTGCTTGGTTGACACGTCACTGTCAGCATGGGAGGAGGCGGCTAAGCGCCCTGTGAGTGCGAGTGCGCACCCGTCATCGTTATCTCACCACCACTAGAAGACACTTCGTTTCGCCACTAGAGCAGTAAGTCGCAGTGCTTTCGTGTGTCGTGCGTAAGCAATAGATTGTTCGGCTGAAGCTCATTGAGTGTTCCGTTCCCACCTGTTATATAATAGCGCCTAGGGTATTCAATTTATTTGTTAACTAGTTAGAAGTAGATCCGTGGTTTAAATCAGATCGGTGGGTGTTAATGTAGTTTACGGGAGATCAGATCGGTGGGTGTCAAAATTAGTGTAGGTGTTAGAGATCAGATCATTGGGTGTAAATTTAGTGTAGGTGTGTGAGATCAGATCCTTGGGTGTAAATTTAGAGTAGGTGTATGAGATCAGATCCTTGGGTGTAAATTCAGAGTAGGTGTATGAGATCAGATCCTTGGGTGTAAATTTAGAGTATGTGTATGAGTTCAGATCGGGGTTAGATTTGGGTGTCTTGAACTAATTTATATATTCCACAGTTCAGATCGTTTTATTTCTCATTTACCATTTATCTTTAAATTTTCTAATTGTTCACCTAGGTGCACTAACGGAAGGCGCGGGGTTTGCGCCTGGAGTCATGACAGCGGCTCTAATTCTTCGGGCCGTCTCCAACGCACGTCTCGCCTGGACGAGCATCGTCGTTCACGGCCGACACAATTTATTTTTTCATCTAACTATTAATTATTTTGAATCGACCGTATCAAACATTTCGGTGATATTAATAAACTTTAATCTATTGTCATGCATTCATATTTCCCCCGCTCGTTTTTTTCGTTATCTCCTCAGTGCGCCACGAATGTGCCTTTCCAGCGCTTAAGCTCAACAGCTACGGGAAACAAGGACCACTGCAAACCCTTCGCTCCTAAATTGATCCAGTCCGACTTCAAGATTTGACATTCGATCTATGCTTTAAGTAACGATTAGAATCCATCAGAAGTTAAAGACGCGAACTCATCAGTAGAGCAACAACCAGAGGAAGCAATTCAATCTTTAAAACGAACCATGACGTTGAAAATAACGGTACCCAACTCCTAGAACCGGCCTTTGGGCAACTCCTTAAGCCGAACTGAGGACAACTCCACGAACCGACCACTGCAAACCGATACAATTAGAACAGAACCAGTCACTGAACAGAATGATGAACCTGGCTCATTGCAAAACAATCAATGTGGACCACATCAACTAACCGAAAAAAAAATTTAAACAAAATAACAGCACCTTAGAAGCATTGGTTAGCAACGAACAGAGCATTCTCCTAAAAATGCAAGAAATTGAAGATAACGCATCAACCTTGTCGGTCGAACGATGTTATAACTCTTAACAAAAATTAGTAAGATTTAAATGGAAGACATCTCCAAGCGGAAGTTTCACCTTTTCACCACATTGTTGGTGAACCATCTTTCAGCAAGAGAAGTGGCACTTCGATACTTTACTCTATATCAAAGAGAAGTTGTTACCACAGCTTGCAACTGAAAAAAAAACAGTTTACTTCCAATAGAGATGGTACAAAAGTACAATCATTGGTTTTTAAAATATTTTTAAGTTAATACACTTAGATGATACACACACAAGTATCGTTATACCCATGTCACTAGGCGAAAAGAAATGATTGAGGGCAAGGTTCTCCTAATCTTGCTTAATCTATATTTGATGATACATGTAATGATAATTAGAAGAGATAACACAATTTCAAGGACGATACATTTTCATTGTGGGGTGAAAACACTTTTGACAGTTTACATATACATGACATAAAATTTCGCAATTCTTGACGCCAGGAAATAATATTTGCATTGCTTGTTTCGGCCGATGTTCAAAAATGTCATTTAAAGGAAACACGAAAAAAAATATAAATGTAAATATAAATATGTAAGAATGAGGACCAAGAAAATTACAAGTTTCGTATTTCTAATTAAATCATTTTAACATAACGGTCATTAGTCGATAAGCATTTTATTTAAATATAAATGGATGATCACTCAATAAATGTATAGTTTTTTACGTGAATGCTGTACAATAATAAATACATGACGAGTTAGGTAATGTTACAAGTTGAGAGTGAGCAGAAAAATAGACCATTATCTCTAGTTAAAATGCTAGTTGTCAGTTTAGTACACACAAATGTGCATACATACATGTAAATATATCCACATATGCCTGCACACACATACCTACTCACTTAAAAACACCAAACACGGAAACATACACAAATACATTTCTATGCATCGAGGCAATCACAATACATACGCGTTCTATAAAAATGCTGTGCGATATTCTGAAATATAGGATAATGAGCAAAGGAAATTCGTGACAACTTTTTCAGCATGTGTTGCTGCTTCAATTTCTAATGAAAAATTGTAACGATGTTTAATTAAATGTTGTATCGAAAATATCATTGGTAGATAAGCGTCTTATTTATCACATGTGGGTGATCGCGCAACAAATATGTATATATTTTTTTATATATGCCTTACAATAATGAAGTGAAATGAAGGATTACGTAGTGACATATTCACCCATCTACGCTCGCATAGCTTGCACACTTACACGTATACACAAGTAAGCATGTGCGCAAATATCAGCGTAAACTAGTTCGTGTAAACTAGCACTCCAATCGAGGGACTCGGCGAAAATACCTTTTATTAGGGCATGAATAATTGTAAGAAATTTCCGTACTAAAAATAGTGGCACAAACAAGTCTACCTGAGTCAGTAACATGAAAACGATTGTTCTACAACGGTTCCCAAGAACAAAATATTTCCAGGAATACGTGAGGCTTAGGCGCGGTTGTTAAATTGTACTCTAGAGCATAAGAGATGAAATGATAATTTGCACTACACTAGCCTAACAAGAGCATTTTTGGACGTGAAATAAGAAAAAAAAAGAATGTCATATAAGGGTTGCATATAAGAAAATAGATCACCTATACAAATAAGCATGTTTGCATATCCCAGCGTATGGTCGATCAAATCATAATACCTACGCATACTTCAAAACTGTTGTGTGATGTCTTGATTTATAAAAAAAATGAGCAAGGGAGAGTATGGAGATACCAAAATGAGCAATGGAGATACCAGGCAAATGAGATTCGTCATTACGTGTTCAGTATGTTCTGTAACTACGAATTATCGTTGAGACGCAAGAAGACGAATTATTTTGGCTTTAAATTCTCTCGGTCTTTGAGGGATTTTAATACTCAGGGAGGGGAAGTCTGTTCCACAGTAAGGCGCCTGATATTGACAGAGCCTTCTGCTCTATGTGAGATGAACGATAGTTGACTAAGAAATTATTGCTTCGGTTCGGCTTTTAGTTGGTTACAGTGGGTGGATGGAAACGCACTATCTCAGCATTGCTCTGAGGAAGATACAACGAGGAGAAAACGTATTGGGCCCTCTGCATGAGGAGCCTTTCTTGAATAGAAATTCAGCCGAGTTTATTTAGGAGAGGGGTTACGTGATCACTTCTTTTGAAATAACCGTTGCATACCACCTTGGCTGAGAAGTTTATGCATTTTTGTAAATCCCTTTGAAGGTATTGAGGTATATCTCCCCATACTAGGCTGCAGTAGTCAATGCGCAATAACACCAGGGATTGAATGGCTGATAATCTGGATTTTTCGTCTAGCATACTCTTAATACGATGAAAAAACATAAAAGTTCCGTATATTTTGCTGCAAGTATTCTCAACGTGAGATTTGAAAGACATGTTTCTATCGAACCAGATACCTTGATTTTTAACTTTTTCTGGTGCATTAATTTTATCATTTCCGACTGCGAGAGTAAGATCTGAATATTTTTTTAATAGCATCTTTGGATCCGAAAATAATGCATTGTGTTTTATTAGCATTTAATTTGAGACCATTTCGGTCGTACCATGATTCCAGGCTACTCAGTATAGTTTCTGCTTTAATTTGCGCCTGTGGTATTCCGATGCAGAACTTGTTATTGCAATTTGAACATCATCTGCATACATCGAGATCCGTGTGTTAGAAGGCATTAGAGGAATATCATTAATGAAAATAGAAAACAGTAGCGGACCAAGAATGGATCCTTGGGGAACACCTAAATTGTTTTGAATGAATGGAGACAATTTTTTTTCTTTGAAAGTTGACATTCAGAAATATATTTCTGAAGGGTTGGAACACGAAAAATTGAACTACTAATTTAACAATTCATCCACTACAAAGAACGACTTTCAAGATTGTACACATTTTTAGAAACCCAGCAGACACAACAACCGACGACGATGAACTTTATGATCTTGACAATATTCTCAGTTCCCTGTTGGAACTCTAAATTCAGTGTTGCCAAATAATTTTGGCAGAAAAGTGCCAGATTTGGAACAAAAAGATGCTAAAAAGAGCTAAAATAATTTGACTTGGTGCTAAAATAAGAGCTAAACATATATATTAATATATTACAGCTATTGTTCATCATTTTAAGTGGAATTTGATGGCCATTGATAACTACATAAAGCTTACAGTGAGCACCCTGTCTAGAAAAAGAGTAGGCGAAGCATTTATACGCTTCTGTGATTACTAATTGTTGTGAATGACACACATCTCACAAGAATTAATAAGGGAACTACCTCTTTCAACTTTTTAAACACACCTTTGTTCACACACACACACACACACACACACACACACACACTCCTACCATAACACTGGGATTGCTAGTTCCTATGGCAATTAGATTAGTTATGTTCAATTTGCAAGCTCACTTTTCAATGCGTCAACAATGCTATATACATCACAATTAGTCTTTCAATCGGAATTAAAAAGGTGTGACCCAGTTTTTTCAGGCTTTCACTAAAATAAATGATCAAAATGTTCAAAATTTTATGCACAGATATATCATTTCTATAATCAATTTGTCTTCGAAGTGTAGGTCATGAACATTTATTATCACAGCAATGCATTTGCTTCCATGCATTCTTATCCTTAATACGACTTTGCAACCTTTCACGACATGCTTGCACAGATCTATCAAATGGTCCACAAGTGTTGACTGACGTGTAAAAAACTAAAAAAGTGTAAGCTCATCTTCAACATATTCGGCCCCATAAGATTTTGGTTTAAAGAATTGAGTTATCGGATACTATTAAAAGGCACAGATGTTACATGTTTCATTGTTTCTGAGTGTCTTGTTTGTAAACAATATTTTGTACCTATTTCACATCTGTAAAATAAGCAGTTAGCCTTTGAACTATCTCCTGGTACCTCACATAATCACTTCAAATTGTTTCATTGGCAACTATTCTTTTATGAACCTTTGAGTGTGATTTTTTCACGCTTACACTTATTTTGATGAGTTGCTTTGTATTAGTTCAAGGAGAAAGATGCATTCAAACAGGTGTAATTTATTTATAGTGAAATTGAACGTGGAGTTGAACAATTATTATGTGCACAAAACAGCAGACAAATTTATTCCTCAGCAACACCAACCAGTACCACAACTCTTCAGAACGATACTCGCGACTGCGGTCGACTACGGCTGTGATAATGACCATTGTATAATAATGACACTGGTGACAAAACTGCAGAAAACCGACAACGGACAAACCGTCGTTGAACCGATATTTCGTTAAAACATCGCCTTAAACGCGTAACAACTGTGTCATAGCTGGCCGGCAATGCAAGTATTTAAACGAACATTCAACAAAACCTTTCAAAGTTAATTCAAACATGTAAATTCGTCCATTATACACATTAGCGTTATCAAATTATACAATATAAAAAAGGTACTAAAAATGTGCTGCATTATTTTTCTTGGAACCAGATTTGGTGCCAGATGCCAGATGGTGAAAACTAGGAGCTAAACGGGGTAAAAAAATGCCAGACGGGGTAAAAAGATGCCTCCTTAAACCTGGCTTCACATGAAAGTCCAGCCCTTGCATGGAAACAAGTTAAATGATCTTTTAAATTCAAATTTTTGCAACAGCGCGTCCATGTACTGACAAGACAAAATAATACATCAGACTTCGTATCACGACCCTGGATCTCAGAATAAACTGTTATGGATGTTGGTTCCGTGCGCAATATTTCTGTAGGCTGTAATCGTCGTGACGTTTTCTTTCTTCACTTTATTCTTTCTATTTAATGACTCAAGACTCGGATTGGACTTTTCAAAGTCCTTGTTAAAAATCACGATCAATTATGCCGAAACTGTTGCAGCCACCAATCCCATTTATGGATAAACAGTATTATATTTTACGGGTCATCATAATCAAATTCAATTGCCCTTATCTGTGGGAAATTTTCAGAATCCCCCACACAATCATTGAAGAAGATGGAATACACAATAGTTCATTTTCGTTCGTTCATTTGTTCTCTAATATAATTTTTAATATTACAACATTTTGCAGTACGGGTAGAAACTACTTGATATCAATCTGTTCTACAGAAGTTTGACGAACTTTAGTTTAAAGACGCAGGAAAGGCACGGGCAGAAAAGTTAAAACTCATTGACGGCGTCAAACGAGCTCGTACCGGACTGATAAAGTTTACATATATGAAAGCATCGCAACGGCGATCTTACAACAAGTTCAACGGCGATCAATCAATCAGTTAAATTTCGAAGGTGTCGCAACGGCGATCTTACATGTAATTTTAAGGTGTCGCAAAGGCGACCGTTCATTTAGTAAATGTTTAAGAGTTTTCCATTAAGTAGGAAATTTATACGTTTAAAAAAGCTTTTTAAAAGGTTTAAAAGTATAAAAGTTTATTCGTTGCGTTTGCAGTAGTAAGAGATCGAGGTATGGAACTTCGGCAGGCAAGTCAGCACTGGACAGCTCCCAGCAGCACTGCGTCGAATACCGCAGGATTTCGACCCGCCCACCCCTGTCCCTCCACCTCCGAGTTGCTACATGAAGTTGCCATTCGCGCCAATTTTTGAACTATGTAGTACTAGTGAGGTTTATTAACCTATCTGTTCGCTATAAATTTACTATTAATCACTGCATTATAACCACTACAAGTACTTAGTAAGTGGATACTACAGCGGAATACCAAAGTTTACCTGCATTAAATCATTGTAATAAGTTCTGACAACGACCGCTGGTATTTGGCCATTCAATCATCCATCTCGGCACTCAAAATCAGGGATTCTGTAACTTTTTTAACTTAATCTTGAACTAACTGAACTTGGTTACCCTAACCCAACCTAACCTAACTTAACCTAACCTACTTAACCTAACTTAAGTTAACTTAACCTAACCTAAATTACCCTAACCTAAAAATGCTGTGGCTGCTCGGAGGTGGAGGGAGAGGGGTGGGCGGGGTCGAAATCCTGCGATCTTAGACGCTGTGCCTCCCGGCAGTAAAGTTAAAAAAACCCAGTCACTCTGGACCTCTGGTTCACAACACGTCCAATCTTCCAACGTCAGCTGAAAAATAAAAGTAGTATTCAAAGAACACTGTCAACATACGAGGGCCGCATATGAATGAGTATCACCAGATTTAAGGCTGAAGCGAGATTCAAGTTAGGGAAAATTACCTAATTAAACACCATCGCCAAGCCCAGCCGTTGCAACAGCACCGCAAGTTAGAAACAGCTGAAACAGCGTCAAGACGGTTCGAGGATACTGTGAAAAAAAATCACATCCACCGTTAGAAGTACAAAGACCCTACCAAAATTAGTAGTGCCTATTCATTTATGTCGTTTTATATTGGAACAATAGAGTATAATTATATTAGCAATACACACCTGAGCTTATGGTGCAACTCAGTGTAGATACTCAAAGCACAAAGAGGAAACTTGAAGTTTTTAGAGGAAAATTGTTAGGAAAGTGCTCCAGAGTATGTTAAGGTTAGGTTTCAGGTTTAAAGTTACAGAAGAGATATATAGGTTTAAGGTTAAAGACAAAAAGTTAGTTTAAGTTTTAAGTTGAAGGCAAAAGTACACCCAGAATGTCGAATTTTCTAGAGATATTAATTTTGGCTGTATAGGAAGGGTAAGATTTCAGGTACATCCTGTGAAAAAAATGAGGTTCGTTCGTTTACTCACTCGCCCGCAACGGAGGTTTGAAGTAGGGGGGGAGGGGAGGGGGAAGGGGTATTTTATAATGTTACACCTCCCCCTTGGCACTTTCTTCACGGCGCGATATTGCCATGTCATCTTCTGTGTCTCTTTATTACTGTATAATGATTTCAAGGGTCCTTGCTGACCCAACCAATAATAATGAAGAAAAATTGGGATTGCTTATGTTTCTTTGTTTACCTTTTTTTGGGAGGATCGGGATGTGGTGTTTCAAAATGCATTCCCTACTACGGTTTTTGAGCTACTGGGTTGATTTTAGTATCATTGGATGCGGAAAGAAGTAGGCATTATAAAAACTCGAAAGGATATTTGAAATTCACTTTTGATCAAAAGTTGTGATGTCATAAGTACGTCATTTGTCGAAAATAGTCATGCCTTGGAATTTTTTTATTTTATTTCAAACTGAAACTTTTGAAATTCCATTCAACTTTTTGAAATTTACAAGTGTTTCCGCATCCAATGACACCAAAATCCTCACTTTAACTCAAAAACTGTAGGAAGATGCACTCTGAAAAAAACCTACAAGCTCGTTTTCTATGAATATCTCGTTTTCTTTACAGAAAATCACATTTTTTTCATAGAAGACAAACGATTCCAAATTGTATTTCCTATCAGTATGCCAAATTTCATTGCTCTAGGTTCAATATTAAAAACAATCTTCGTCATGGGGTACTCTATCCTGAAGGCAACCACATCAGATTATGTCGACTCGTCAGTTAGGTGGTCCCTTCAAATTTAAGTTTCAGACTAACAGTCTTATTTAAAGGTTTGAGGTTCTAGAGCACTTAAGGACGAGCAGCCATGAAAGGCCACTATTAATGAAATAACTTAATCACACACACACTCAATCACACACTAATCGAGAATAAAGATAAAGAACAAAAAGAGCTGACGGAGAAGAAATGGAGAGAACAGAGAATTTACGCCGGGGACGCATCGATTTGCCGCCCGCCAAGTTCCGCACAAGTCGGACTCGATATCAGCACGGTACCACATTCAGCGTCAGAGACAATGCTCCTGTAGCGCCGCAGGATTCACGAACACATAGCCTTTAAGGCGCGACAACACTATGCATTTCTTCGTGCAACTCACGCAACTCGCCCAAATTTGCAACATGCTTGTCGGTTGCACGAGTGCTGCATGAATTTTCACTGCGTGTGGTTTTTGGCGCGACTTCTTGTGAATCAAGCATCTGTAGTGCGTAGTTAGGAGTGAACTACAGATCATTTCAAGGTCATCGCCCGACAGCTGTCGCAGTTTGCAGTTGCACTTTATCATGGAGGGTTCTATTATACTTCTATTTATTGCTTGCGCCTTCTACAATGAGTGATTGGCCACGCGAGCTGGTGCTCCAGCTCAGAGACCAATTTAAAACAAATGGATGCCTCTGAAACGGCAAAAATTCAACGTATAAAGATATAAATTAACAAGAATTAGCTTACAAAATTAAATTAAAATCTTCAGACCCTGAGAAGGCATTAACAGTTGATGTAATAAAAAAAATTCAAACATTGCGAACACAGTATTTTTAAGCTGAATAAAATGTTCAACATTTAAAAAAAATTGAAGCAGGTACAGAGGATGTACA
The DNA here is from genome assembly GCA_014220935.1 of Platorchestia sp. MABIK. NCBI lineage: Eukaryota > Metazoa > Arthropoda > Malacostraca > Amphipoda > Talitridae > Platorchestia > Platorchestia sp. MABIK. Next base: position 85,975 of record JACJUY010001849.1, on the reverse strand, counting down.
ACGACCTACTCATCTTGCAATGATATGTTGTCATTTCTTAATGATGAAGCAGAGAGTCGGCAGTCAACATCAAATTTGCATAGGCAAATAGTCGCTCAGGTCAAGTAATGTTTATTATTTGTTTACATTTAGAAAACATACAAGTTAAATTATTCCTCCCATAGCATTTGTACTTCAGTAAACAAAAATAAAATCAAATATGAATACTGTCTATAACTATTTAAAAATACATAGCGATAATCTTGTGTAAATCAACCCTGTGTCGTGTTGATTAGATGGCTTAAACTGAAATTAGTATATGTCACTATGAAACATACACAATGTAGTTTGGTAGTTATGTCTTTGATTGACAGTAAATAGTTATACATGAAGCAAATAGACTGGTGGCGTGAGTCATTCGTGTCGCTCCTGTTTTTTCTTCAAATAGTTTGTTTTTATTCTCTATCGTACATGCGACAGCTACTGACCAAAACACATTCATCAACATTCATTCTCTCCGGGCCGCGGCGTGCAACTGACCCCCGCTGCCCCGCATAGTGCAGCCGCTCATGGTCATACATCGAGTCACGATTAGCGGTTAAAAAATGTTCCAGAGTTGCGCAGTAAAAACGCACAGTGTAGCCTCGCCTTAGATCGAAGGCTCTAAGGTGACGCAAATACGTCGCAAATGTATCTCTAACGTATCTCAAAATTATCTGAAAGGTCTCTCTCGAGTCGAGTTGGTCCAAGCCCCTCCTGCCCTTTCCTTGAAGCTACGGAAGCCTGAACACGACATTACAGTTAATCTAAATACAACATTTAAACTGAACTTATTACACAGTTATTTTGAAAATGAACAACATAATTTTAAGTAAAAGAAATTTTCTAACATACCTTCGGTAAGTATGTAGCCAGAGCCGTGTTTCAAGGCTGTTATTAATATATATTTTAACATCTTCAGTATCATTACTTCGTCTTATTGTCTCATCTCTCTTCATTTTTCTTTAATTACATTGACAAAGGGTAAACAAAAGGCCTAATTTTACATTCTGATACATGGGTGTTTGATCGACTGCAATATTAGCTACGCATCCTACATGTCTAGAGGGTTGAGATATGAAAACATTTTGGACACAGACATAGAGGGGAATACTTATGTTGTGCAAGAGCGGTTCTGTTGGCGAATGAACCTCTCGTGACGGCGTCGCTATCAAGCCGGGAATACGATAGCTATTCGCGGCTGACATTGGCCTAACACAGCGCGTTAATCACGGCTACAGAAACAATTGATTATTAGGGACTCAATTCAATGTATCGATAACACTGGTCTGCTTTATTTTTGAGGTTTAAGTTTTGTTGATTGTTTCTATATGGCTTTTGCATGCTGAAGTCAGAAGTGTAACCCAATTTGCCCAATCAGATCAGGTTTTCATTCTATCTCAAATGTAAAATTAAACATTATTGTAAATAAATATTGTGTTTTCTGAAGGATTTTGTTTTCTGTGACTTTTATGATTTTTCTTTTTTTCAGGATTTTTCATTCATTCCTTCTGCAAAATACTCTAGTAAACAGAAAATCAGATAGACTGCCTAGGTAATATATGCGGCCAATATGGCAACACTGTAGTAATAAATGCGGCACAACACCACCTCAAGCTAACACAGATCTGCTATCGGATTCTGATGATGAAATGGAAGATGAAGATATATCTGATACATTCCAACTTCTAGTTGAATCACATTAGCCGAAACCGTTTAGTCAAGCCGAGTTAAATGATCTGACACGAGATTTGGGCTTGTCCAAAGAATCTGCTCAATTACTTGGATCACGTCTCAGCGAAAACAATTTGCTATCTGCAGAAACAACGTTCTTCTGGTACCGCAGCCGCGATGAAGAGTTTTGAAAATATTTTAGTTCGGACCAAGAAAATTAGCTGGCTTACTGTAATAACATCGGCGGTCTCATTGCTGCAATGGGTTTTGCATTTGATCCTTCAGAATGGCGGCTCTTCATCGACTCCTCAAACAGAAGCTTAAAAGCAGTGCTTCTCTTTAATGGCAACAAAATTTCATCTGTTCCTGTAGGATACTCGGTGCAGATGACTGAAAACTATAAAAACATGGAGCTATTGCCAACTGCTTAACAATACAAAGACCACAATTAGCTGATTTGTGGAGACCTGAAGGTAAGTTTTGTAAAAACTGGTATTATATTCCATCACGAATTTAATATTCTGAATTTGTACTGTAGTGCCTTACCTTAGTTACCCCTTAAATCTTGATTCTAATCTATTTGTGCTCAGTAATTGTAATATATCTGAATGCAAATCAAATCAATAAAAAGTTCCAACTTCTCCGCCGCGTATCACCGATACCAACTGCCGGAGAAGTATATAAGTAAGGCCGCTGCTTCACTCGCCTGAAACGGAACTCAATGGCCGAAGCAGCTGCACCACTTGCCCTTACCATACCATGATTTATCTTTGTTTTAATAGCACCAGCAATATATTTCAGGCTACTTGAAATGATTTTAAAATCTTTTAATTGTTCCACACATTTGTTATTTACAACAAAAATGCGATTTGTTTTATGGTTGTGTCCATGGTGTTGGGACTACAAGGTGGGTACACCAAGTATCCCTGTTTCCTGTGTATGCGGGACAGCCGTGCAGACAAGCAGCACTATGTTCAACACAAATGGCCAGCAAGATCTACTTTGGAACCAGGTTCTCACAATGTTGTATCACATTCTCTCGTAAATCCTTAGAAGATTCTATTGCCGCCTCTGCATATAAAGTTAGGCCGAATGAAAAATATTGTGACAGCACTGGACAAAGAGAGCCGAGCCTTTGTTTTCCTGAAACAGAAATTTCCACGCGTAAGTGAGACCAAACTGACAGCTGGTATTTTTGATGGACCTCAGATCAGGGAACTTTTGAAAGATCCTAACTTTGACGAAAGTATGCAAGACATTGAGAGGAAAGCCTGGCATTCATTCAAGTCCATTGTATCAAATTTTCTTGGCAATCACCGAAGTCAAGAATACTAACGTGTTGTGAATGAGCTCCTGAATAACTACCAAGCTCTAGGTGCACGTATGTCCATAAAAATGCATTTCCTCAGTTCGCATTGGACTATTTGCCAAAAAACTGTGGAGATTTCAGTGAAGAGCAAGGAGAGCGTTTTCACCAGGACATTCAAGTGATGGAGGAGAGGTACCAAGGTCGCTGGGATGTGAATATGCTTGCAGACTACTGTTGGTGCCTCAAGAAAGACGCTCCAAATTTACATCATAGAAGAAAATCTGTCCGAAAGTCATTTTTGCCGAATTAGATTCATCCCTTCTTAAACTTTTTTTTAAGCCTGAAACTCTGATTTCTTTTAAACTTACCAATTGTGTCTATCATCTTTTAACTCCCATAAACTCTAGCTCTGTACTACTTTAGATATAGCTCACATATTTTCCATTTGTTTGTGGTAACCAAAAATATGAACATTTATATTTGAGTAACATTTGTTTTCTTAAACCTGAAATAGCAAAAAACCTAGTCTGATTGAGCGAAACGAGTTGCATTTCTGAATTCAGCATGCAAAATGTATATCAGATCCGCTGACAAACATTGAACCTCTTGAATTTCATTTTTCAACGCAGACCAGTGTAATTTATAATTCTGGATTAAGTTGAAGTATTCGGTGAGATAAGCGCAAACGACCGCATGGCCGAAACGCTCGAACGCGTGCCCTCTTTCTTAGGCGTGCTCTCACTGACTGTTCGAGCCTTTCTCTGAGGGACGCGGTGTACCGCTAGTGTGAGGAATAAATAACAAGGGTTTCTTATGAAAATAACATAAAAAAATACAATCGGGAACTATTTCCTAAGGAACTCCAATACATCGTTAATTAATTCTGTATATAAATTTATACCAAAAGCTCCCTCTAAGCAATATTAAAACTAAGAAATTCCAAAATGAAATTGTAAGTTGAGCTTCGTGGCACCTTCTGGCGGCGTCCCTGCGTCATCCCGAAGGCGTCCAGGCGGGCCGGTGCTTATGGAACACTATAGACGTCTCAAAGTTCTCACTGATGATAGATCCTTTGAATTTACCAGCTTTTGTGATTTTTTAAGAACTTGATGGAATGATTAGGGCTTGCATCCCGGGATCCCGAATGATTTGGGGCTGTAATTTCCCGGTTCGGGAATTCCTTTTTTCCCGGGAATTCCCGGGAGTCTAAATATTATACATATTTCAAGATATTTGGGAGAAAACAACTTATAATTATGCTGGTTCCCAGAGATTCCCGGGACTCTAAGTAGTATACACATTTCAAGATATCAGTGAGGAAATAACTTAAAATCATGCTGTTTAATATAATTAATCACTTAGAGAGCTCAAGATAGGACTTTTGTGTTTTAGTTTTCTTGCAATTTACATCACTACACAGTGTAGTCTACACTATCTCATAATATAGTTCAACTATTTCATCAGAATATACTTTGTGGTTTGGTTCTGCAAGTAATAAAGAATAGAGAGTAATAGACACAATGACAACGGCCGATGTAATACAAACTAAAGACTTTGTGTGGCGATACTATGTTAAAGATGCAACTAGAAGAAGTGCGAAGTGTATAAAGTGCGGCAAGAGTTTCCTTTACAATGGCTGGTCTACCAGTGGTTTGTTACGTCACCTAAAGAGTGAACACAAGATAGAGAAGCCTGAAACTGTAGACTCAGTTGCGTCAACTACTCGCTGAGAAAAAAGAACTCGTATTGTCACAACGCGCCCTCATGCAAGGGAGAGCAGTAGTGAAAGCATTAAACCTAAACAAACAAAATAACAAGTTTCGTAAAGGTGTATCAAAGTACTCCGGAAGATCAAGTGACCAAGCTTGTAGAAGTTGATGGTGTGTCATTAAATACAGTTACGAAGAGTGAATTCATTAGAGAATCCTGAAGGGTTTTCAAAGGGTTTCCTGAAGGGTTTTCTCTCCCTAAATAGCCATATACTGTGAGGAACATGGGCAACAAATTACAACAGCATAAATGCAAAATATAAAGAAATCCCGGGAATTCCCGGGATTGTCTTCCTGAAATCCCGGGATTCCGTGATTTTCATTTTTGTCCCAGGATTGCAAACCCTAGGAATGAGGCGCTGGCCAGCTGCATCTCCCTGTTCTTGGTGCTGTTTCTTTTTGATCATTGATCATCGCAGTTATGAGCACTTCTAACAAACGCTATAGACGTGACTCACTAAGTTTAGGGTCATCCAATGTACCCTGAGCAACTCTTCGAAATTTTTGTTGATGCACTAAGAGTCACGAAGTTACCTAAAGGAATTTCAAAGTTAGTTTCGCTATAAATTCTTCATACACTAATGTACCATTGGTAGAAACTATCAAAATATTATGTGAACAAATATTTACTCAAACCCGGTGGTGTCAAATCTTATTGTAGAAAAATACTTGAAAAGTTTTGGACGCTACTGATTTCTGAAACCTATTTGATGTTAAATAATGTTAGTTAGAAACAAATATCCCCTCGCATCAATGCTTACAAAAATTTTTTGTGTAATTGAGAAAATACAATAATTTTGAAATTTCGTCCGGTCTGTTGTGAGCCAATATTTTAGAAACGATACTCGGATGAAGCTTGAGAAATTTTTAAGGAGCAATAGAATGAAAAATTATTTGTAAATTTTCTCAACGGTTCTCACCGAATTATTAATTTCACAATAGAACAAGAAATTGTGCGAAAGCCACCCTCGCTATGAGTTCTCGTCACGCAAAGTGCAAATGGATTGACAGCCAGCATTTATGGAAGAAGAACTTTCACACGACTCTGTCCGAGATACTTCAATCGTAAGCCCTGCTCAAACAAATCAATGCCCTCAATACTTGAGTGTACAGAGCTAATAATTTGCGCTTCACTTTGGACGACAAGATCAATTATCTGAGAACTTTTTTCTGAATTAATGGGTATCCTATGTACTCACTGGATAAATTGTTCAAAAGTATTTTTAAACCTCGGCCTCGCTCAAGTTCAGGCCGCGCTCAACTTAAAAAGAGGTTTATGTGTCGTTATCATATTCAAACGAAAATAGAGTAGAATATGTATCAATTCTCAGCAGCTCTCTTTCCTTATTTTCTCAAAATGAATTTAACATTTAGTCTGTAAAGCATTCTAGGAATAAGACATTTTTCAAAGTACAAGGACTTTACACAGTATCTTCTGATGTCAATCAAACATTATATACATATTACTTGTCTAGCCGGAAATGGCTCGTACAGGGTGATTTTTAAATATAGGTTCCAAAAGAGTCTTTAAACTCCCATTACATCGCATGGATTTCTTAAAATAAAGAGTAAATGTAATCTTGAGGAACACTAGTTCTAGATAGGTGACTTTTGGATAGCAATATTTTTCACGTGCCGCCCCCCTGAGCGCTGTTAAGAATCGCCACGATTGCGTAGTCTGATCATTACTGGGTTGGTGAGATCTAGTCCAATTCAATGAATTTATACCTCGATTAAAGTCTTGAGTTGTGGTAGATTTGTAAGCTTTCCGCGGTGAACTTTTTAAATGAAAACTCTATCGAGAAAAGCTCACAAATTTACACCAACTCGAGGCATCCATCAAGATAGAAATCCAAAGAATTGGACAAGATCTCACCAACGCCGTAATGAACAACCTGCGTAATCGTGTCGATTCTTGTCTGCGCTATTTCTCAATTTTGCGTGAATGCTTTCTTTTCAAAGTCCATTCGAAAATGAGGGAATTGTTAAAGATTTTTTTAAGACCCATATTTAAAAATTATCTTGTGCCTTTGCACTTCATCTAGACAGGCCAAGGTACGCTGATCTGAACATATTAGCTTTGGAATCAAAAGATCGTTATTTATTCATTCAAATTTTAGAGCTCACAGTGCAACACTGAATTATGGTGCCGAGCAAATTCTAGCACAAATGATTTGAATTTATGTTTTAATTTTAAAATACCATTTTGACTCAAACTCTCTTTTTGTGTGTACAATAAATTTTAATTATTCAGAAATGCACCATGCATCTCAATCTCAAATTCCTATCAGGCAACACTCCCTTTTTCCGATCGCTGAAGACTGAGCGTCTTGCCATTGCTCTCCTAACTCTCGTATCGGTAAGTATAAGTGCTTCATTTTCCCTTTCTCTTATAAGATCATCTGCATGAGTTTCGATTTCGTCTGTGAAAAGTGATTAGAAAAGCGATTTGTCAAGCATAGGATTTTATTGGTAAACATGTGTTGACATATTAGCTAGAAAGTACAGTATTCAGTCATTGTCGTGTTAGTTCGAGTTGAGTGTGGTAGTGTCTCACCGGCGACTTCAAGGATACAATCTCGTGGTCTTTGTTCATACCCACACCCAAACCACAGATAATGCTTTCTTTGGTTTTAAATCGTCGTTCATGAACAAACATTTAATATTCCAAGGGATTTGATGGAAAATTGAATAAGCGATAGTCTGTTATTTTAATTTTGTGTCCAATTAGACAATTTAAATGCATTTTCTGTTGTTTTTCCTTTTGCAATGAATAAATAATAATAACTTTCTCTTCAGCGTATACTTTATTAGGATTGTTTGGAAATCAGTTAACTTCAGCAGATGACCCATGTAGGATTTATTCTTTCCGTAGTTAGCTCAGTAAAATAATATTGCCTCAGTTAACAAACAAAAGTATCATTGAACATCTGCTTTGTGATCAATAAGACAAGTTAATCAGTTATGTAAATCATTTTAACCATCTACTTCAATTTTTGAACTCGAGCCTTGTCTGTTGAGGGCAATATTTGGTCGACAAATAAATAGTCGTGTTGTGCTATAATTTCGTACGACGCATGATAATCTTTCGCCACATAGTGCCCCATATTTCGAAACGTTTTTCTATTAGCATTTCAACGCGTGAGTTATTTGCCGTGCAAAATTTAATACTATTTGTTTTATAGAGATATCGGATTTTACCTATTCTAGAAATTACTTCACTGAGGATTGCGTCAAAATTGTTTAGTACTCGGTTGTAAAACACCTTCATAATGTTCTGAAAGTACGCGTTCCTTTTTCTTACCTTTATTTCCTTGCTAATAATCATCCTCAATTCGATTTAGAAAGTCTAAATTTAACTTACTCTTTCCTAAATTCGGAGTAATGAACAAGATCTATTTGCTTTCCATTTTGTCACAGTAAACTTAAAATAAATAATTTTTATGAATAAACTTCCATAACCTTGCTGAGTAAAGTGCTGAAAATGTACGTGAGATTTTCAATAAAGTACTTACATGACTATTTCCGAAAGCGCATGTAGGACTTAACACATACTGCATTTAAAGATGGAAAATAGACCCTGAAACCCGCAAGTCAAACTGGAAATTTGTTTACGTTGAATTTTCCATGTTTTAATAAAGAGGAACTGGATATCCTTAGAATAATTTGCTCAAGAGTCTTTTCAAGTTCCTAGTAGCTCAACCGTAAATATCACGATAAATCGATGTAGAAAATGAATGCGTTTCACTGCAAAACATTTTCGACGATATCGTATTTCTTTCAATGAACAATCAACCGGAAATGAACAATAAACGCGAAAACATTTTGTTCTCAAATACGTTATTTTCTATCTCAGTTTCTCACGATATTCGATGCATATGCTGTAGGTAAGGAGAAGGCACAATTTCGATCTTGGCCGGTAGTGTTTTCTTCATTGATCGATGGAGATTTGGCGCGTGCTGTATCGCTTATTACCGACCGTCGTCACCGCATGGTGCGTGGTTTACTGCCGTCCGTCGGCGCTGATCGGCAGTAAATCACTCAAGAAATCACTGCCTATTTGGATACGATGTCGGACATTCGTTGCAATTAATGATGGTGCAGCGATGTCTGCGAAAATCTCCTCCTATTTCGACAGACATCTGTGGTGTTGTCAGCGATTTATGATTGGGTACCCTTTTGGAGATGTGAATAATTGTAAAAATATTTTTAAGATACTGTGTACACTGGTTTTGAACTAGTGCCACCTCACAGGGAAAAATGAGAGCATTTACTTCAAGATAGAGCTTTAATTCATTTGTAAACACTGATTTTAGATAGCAGTGTAAATAAGTTTTTTTACATCTTTTTATTCCTCGATTTTCATTAGTTTTTCTGAATGCTCTCTATTGTAAAGATATGTTTAGAATGATTATTTTAACACGTGTGCCCACACAGATACCCAACCCAGCGTGTTATGGCAATGCCTCTAATACTGTATCTGTGGGCATGCTCAAAGAAATCGTGACTTCACGCGGGTGTAATGAATCTTCGTAATGAATCGAAGTGGCAAAATTATGTAAGCTGTATTGTACCGTTAATTTCAAAAGGAAAAGAACTGATCAGTCTCTGCAAAATCTTTAGAGAAGTCCAGTAGCACTTTCTCATCACATGAGTCTGTAAAAACATTTTCTTTCCTGTAGTATTAGATTACACAATTTGAACAAGGAAAATATTGTACTCACGTATTTTCTTGCAGTATCAGCACCGACATGAACTGCATTTTATCAGTGTCACGAAACGAAAGGGGTGGCGTCTGGCGCCTCTCCCCCCCCCGTATTCGTAGTGAGGGCTTTAAACCTCATAGTGGAAGAGGAAAAGGAAAATTCAGAGCTGAAGAAACACAGCAGGAGAAATGATAGAACAGGTTGGAAAATAGAGACATAGTAGCTACCGATCTGCTCACCTACTTCAGTACCTCAGGTCAACACGGGAAAATAAAAACCATTAATTGCACATTTCAGTATTAATTTATTCAAGTTTGTTAATGAACACCTGAATCACATTGACGACAAACAACTATTGAAACAAATCCGGGACACAGAATGCGATAAACCCACACTGATTCGAATTCAACTTTTGCGTTACGGTTGACTATCAAGAGCAGCATTACCTACAAATGCCGAAAGCACACCAGCGAATAACTGCACTTCACCTACTCCAAATTTTTAGCGTTTTACAAGATAGATCCTAACGCGGTGCCTGAACCGCTTGTTTCTCGCGGCTAATAAGCAATACTAAGCGCGCCTGCACTTTATAGTCTGCAGCTTTCCTGTACGTAGATCGCCAGTCGATTCCCTTTTTGCGCCCAGGGAACCCTTTTGACGCTCACTCCTGCTCGCGTCATCTTGCATCAACCAGTGTAATGCAGTCTCAAGCTGCAGTTCGTTGAGCCTCCCCAACCCTGAGAACAAAATAAATACAAATAAAAAAACAAAAAGTTAAGAATCCCATTTAACATGAATCCCCTCTGAGAAACGATTAAACAATTATTTTACCCCCACTGGATTCCCACTGAACCTATTTATTTTCATATAAATGCATAAAAACTGTTCAACAACGCTCTCACTATTTTTAATTTACTGTGGGTTAACCTAAAGACTTCCCTTCAACATGAATTCCATTTGAGAAATAATTATTTAACCCATTTTAACCCATATTAAAAATCAAAACACCCTGCTTGAGAACACAATGACAAAGCAAAAACATTGCACTTGCTTAAGGCTGTAACACAATTTCTGATTGCTGACTGTACTAATCGTCTAAGAACAAAAATTAATATTCTGATTGATTCAAAATCCTCCCACTTCTTCCTAACACACAAAGACTTGCTTACCTTCCCTCTGCAGCTCTCTGGGTCTACATCTTGCACGGAACCAAGCAAATGCCGAAATAAACCGGCTCATACCTCGCTATGCTTATATAGCTCAACCCACGCCTGACGCGAACTGTGGGCTGTGTAGAGGCCCCGCGAAATTACCGCTTCTCCCAATGGCTCGCCCATACGCGTCACCTATGCTGACGTGTCCCTCGCTTCCATCTGGTATTACTACACACAGCCCTCAAAAAACTTCTTAGAATCCCAAAATCCCTTGTTCTCTTACTCGTAGAGAATGAAATTTAACCCTTTACTTTTCTATGCTATGTATTTATGTTGCAATCGGTTCTTCAAGTATACAGTTGCTCGAACTAGCTCTCAATACATCTCCTATCCCCTACGTGCTCCTCCCTTCTCCTGGTGAGGTACATACCTACACCCTCTCTCGGACCACGGATGCGCCCGGCTGTTATTTCGCGCGCTTTTCTACTGCCATACATGTACATATGTATTACCTACTTAACATGTATCATAACATCAGTGAAACATTGGAGCTACGTGAAATAAGGTTAATTCAAACAATTTTTTTTTTTACACTGATCCTATACAACACGGAGTCCTCAATAATTGTCATTTACCTAGAAAAATTTTAAAGCGTCAAGAAACAAATGTAAAAACGCTCGAAATATGACATTAAAACGAAATCTGCTTAGCTACAATTTCATTTATCCACACGATAGTCCGCTTCACAACATAAGAGTGATTTCAACATTTAATTGTTGGTAAATCAGATATCAGAATTATGTGAGGTCAACAAGTCTATATCAGGAATCTACACATCTCCATAAACCCTACATAAAACTTTAGATCACCTACACACTCAATATCATAAAAGTTTTACGGGAAATCCTACAGAAGTCGTATTAAACCCCTTCGATTTTGGAATATATGAGATGTTGCTCCCACGCTAAGTCATAAATGCCTCCTACTTCTCCAGATCTGTTCCTGGGCGAGGCAAAATGACAGTATCAGCACAATTAGGGTCGGAAGGTCGCGAAAATTTTGAATGGACTCTGATGAGAATCTATTCGATAGACTCTAATGGAAGTATATAATAGACACTAATATGGGAGTAATAGACTTTAATGAGAGTGAAAACATAGGAAGTAAAAACGTTAGTACATCAATTTAAGGTCTTCACCTATGTGCCATTTTTCCAAAAACAATTTTTCATTGGTGACCTTAAATTGAAATTGTCCAAACATTGTTTGGTTCAAAATCGTTTTCATAACATGACAAACTCTAACGCTGCATTTAATTCTGGTAGAACCTTCACCATTTCTCTTAAAATAGGAACTTGATGCGACGCGTATTTCCTAAGCGGAAGAACCTCCCTAATGAAGACCCTGCAACCTGCACCATCTTTTTATAAAACCAAGGCATAGATAGTCGGCAGCCCTAGTAAACGATGTCCAGCAGTCGTAATGGAATAGAAAATGAAGGAATGAACGTCTGAAAAAACAAACGTCAGCAGATTGATGAAGGTGTAATGAAAAGAAAGCAACAGAACAGCACAGAACGTGTGTAATTTTCCAAGAATGACGTCGTATTACGTCGAAAGGTCAAAAAGAGTGAGCTGATGTTAACAGTCACAAGAGTTGCCCACACATTTTCTGTACGTTTTCATGCAGGCTGGAAAGTTCTAATTTAAATCGTTCGCATTGTTATAATCGTAAGACACCCTTGGCCTCAGTAATATTTATCTAATTGAAGAAACACTCGTAATAATAGAAAACTTCATGCTTTCGTTGAAGCAATCGGCTCTCACTGGTTTAGCAACGATTGTGTACAAATACTGAAACTTTCTACAAAATAGGAAAAACTTTTTGTGCGCTACAGATTGGTTTTACTGTGGTTGCTTAGATGATAAAATACAAAGAAAGCACTTTTGTTTCGACATTTGCATCAACAGTACTTCTCCTCAAAATACTCCTGACATATGTCAAGCATTCGTGGTTATGTCTCTGTCTAAATAAAAATAATTATATACCCTAATCCATGAGAAAAGACGTTTGAGAAAAAAATTCTGGAAGATAAAACCGTTTATCACTGGTACATTATGATATATATCCGATTTTGTGCTTTGACAAGAAGAGTGGGTTATGCCATGAAAGAAGAACTGGAACTGCTGAGATCCCTGCATATGCATAGTTATTCCGCTCGCCATAAATTAACACGTGCAGACACCAATATTTTTCCTACAGATTACGTCACGGACATACTCAGTGAATCCTAAACTTTGCAACTCGGGCAGGCATAATTTAATGAGAAATTAGATCAGTAATAAAATTATCCTCCGGAGGAATTTCTTTGGAAAAGGGAAGTTACAGGGTACATAAGTTTTTCTCAATAAGTTAGCCTCCAAATGGTTCACGAATGATTTGTGAGTAATTTCGAATGCTTTAGTGTAAGGAAAATTATAATTTTTAAAATTTATACCGTGGACGAATTAGTAGATGCGTAAACATCTGAAAATATGAAAATAGTCTCTGCCTTAACAGGCAAGTTAAACACTATACAGATGGTGTAAATAGAGTGAACCACAGAAAATAAAGAAATCCTTTCGTCCCTTTATAAGACCTTCAGTCTAAATCTAGAATGCGAGAATAAGTGAAGTCTGTGTCTCCGGCTTTAGAGAGCCAGCAGCCCAGCACACAACGCTTAACATTATCGTCCCCTCTCTCGGCATAAGCTCTCCTGGGAGATCGTCCAGTGACCATCAAGAAAGGATTGCTTTTAGGCTCCAAACGCTTCCAATACTACCAGCTGCTGGTTTTATGCTTGCTTTTGGTGGGTTTGAACATGGCGGAATACATTTATAATCCCAACGTACATGACATGGAACAAGCCCACTTTTCTAGCCGCATGAAAATATGGCATTCAATTTTAAATCCGACGTGAGAACTTATAGGAAAAACATCGGGCTTACTACAGCAGTGGCACTTTTTATAGTAACATTTGAATTTTGAAATTCACTTGAAAATGGTAAGTAGTGTCTTAGCTACATTTACATGTTTTTTCCACTCTGTAGGATTAAATGATTTCTATTTACTTCTAGTATTGCATAGATATGGATGAATAAATTCGTTCCTTCAGCCAAAAATATCGTACGTGGTAGAAACGGTCGCAGGATTCCTGCATTATTTGTGTGATGACCCTCCAGCTGACTCTACGTGACCTGCATGCCCACAGCAGCAGTTGATGCGACTTACAAAATCATGAGCTGTAACAACTTATGCAGCTTGCTTGGTATGAGCCGCATTGATACATGTGAACGAGTATGAAGGCAGTGCATCAACAGTGACCAGAAAATTCCTCGATGGGTCACTGGAACAAACCTGCAGACATAGGAACCCTTAAGCTCTAACCATTTGACTGTTGGCGTCATTTCAAATAAGTAGGTCAGTTCTGCTACTTCAGCGCACGAAATAGGATTTGACGTAACTTGTCAATGAAAATGGGACATTTGCATAATTAGTTGCATTTAGGTTAATTAATACATATATCATTCACAAAGCTGAGTCTTTTAATTTGAAAATAAAATTCCTTGTAATTTGCTGACCATTCTCACGAAGTTCCAAGTCATTGCGTTAGTGAAAAGATTTGAAATTTTCTTATTCAGCTAAACTAACGAGTATTTACATTTATTCAATTTGTGTGCTGATTAGTCGATGTTTGAATCTGATTCACGACTAGGTTTTCTGAATAATTTTTTTACTCGAAAAAAATTTACCACTAAACAGGCCTTCCTAGACGACCTGAAAATTTGTTAAAACTAGTGAGGAATTAATGAACAGTAGATCATACATGTGAGGGTAATCCTTATTTGTTTTAGAACGGTGATCACTTTTGTTAAAAAAATTCTTTATTTATGATTTTGATTTCCAGTAGAGAGAAAGTAAATAAATAAATGTTTCGAATGTCTCAAGCCTTGTCAACTGCAATGACCTGCTAATTTCTCGACAATATCTATTTATATTACTTATAGATTGTTTGACACATTCAATTACCTGGTGAGCCGAGAAGCTCTACACAACAATAATTTGGTTTCGGTATCATGTTCGTTTCTAGGTTTGGTCTTTCTGATAACTTCATCAGTGACCAAAACTGCTGAGCCAATACATTGCTGCCACGATCTCCTCGCGAAATTTTAACTCAAATCCTTCCCGTACACACACTTTTTCTTCTCTCTCCATGCCCTAAACTGAAAAGGGATTTGCAAATTTTATTTCCAAAATTTCAAGCCATGGTTTACAAAATCATTTGTCTATGAATAAAAGGTAACTAAATCAGCTCGAGAGTTGTGTACAAATATCTCATTTATCGATAGATTGAACGCCAGACTTTAGTCAGTAGAAAATCTAATCGAAATTTTCTTGTTTTCATTCATAAATTACGCGAACCAATGCGAAGCATTTGATGTTTGTAGCTATTGCTGAATTTTATGACATCTCGAGAGGGTATGGTGCACATAGAGCTACTCGAAAGCGCCAACAACTCGAGATTCCGGGACTTTCGTATCATTAAAGGGTTCAGGACCTCCATCGTTGGCGGGTAACTTTCTTCGAGGACAAACAAACGATCAAATAAACAATGCCAGGCGCATGTTCTTTTGTAGAAGTGAATACTCACGAGCTCTTCAACAGTCTCTTTCCTTCTTCAAGTCTTAGATTTGCCAGAACAAAGGCTTCTTGCCCTCTCCAACTTTAAGAAAAAACTATTCTTTTTCTGTGCTAGCCTTTCTTTGATGGAGCCCAGTGCTGCACCAAGGCACATTCTCATCGTCCGTATCTATTATCTTGAGAAAGGGTGATATTTCCTCAGTAGCTGCTAGCCAATATATGGATAAAATTGGTCGATTCGCTCATAGTACGTGCTTTATTAGACGTCTCTTGGGAGGTGCCGTCATCCTTGGCGCAGGCAAAATTTCAAACAAAAGAAAAATAATTGCCACTCAGAACTCAGACGAAAACAGTGAATCGTGCGTTTTTTACGTCGTCGTTTATACGACGCATGCGTATTTATTAGTGTGTGAGCAGAAACAAGGTTGATTCTTCTTCTGTGTTTTCATTGGCATTTTAAATGGGAGAATGGGTAGCTATTATTCTATCTTTGGCCTGTGTATTTGTAATTGATTGCCTACCAGTAGTTTCTTGAACAAGTTTCAAATACTTACATCATAATGTCGACTTGGGTATGTGTACAATGGCAAAAACCTAAATATAACATGTTAAGCTGTTAAGTCTCAGTAGCATTGACAAATGGACAAAAACTTGGGGAATGATGCTAAAAATAATCTAGTCTTATTGATTTTATTACGGCCGACAAGAGAACCATATGCAAAACATGTAATTTGTGGGGAGAGATGGAAAACGAATGTAAAATTCACAACAACTTTATAAATGTCGTGGAATACACTTCATCTGTATTATGAAGATTCAAAAAACTACTATTGCGCATATAACGAAAAGATTTCAAGCAAGTTCAAGTTGAGCTTTGAGTTTCGGCATTCAACGTCTACCGATAACATTTTTTAGCTCCAGCTACAAAGGAAAATAAAATCAACGGAGTAAATTATGCCTTTGTTCGAAACGGTGAAACATTGGTTTCGTATGCTTTTGTTCGAATTATCCTTTTGTTCGAACAGTGAAACATTGGTTTTGTATCATTTAATATGGTCTGTGTAGATCACTCGTATTAATTAAACAAATTTTCAGTTTGTAAAACTAACCACCCCCTTCTTAACACATTCCCTGTGAAGTGACCCACCGGTGGGTCCCTTAGGTGATTTTCATAGTGCTGCTGACCCACCTGCAGTCACTAACTCATTTTTTATCAATACCTGATGAAAGTTAAATAAACGCCAGATCCAGGTAATGTTTGCTATTTTTAAAGTTGATAACCACAATTGACTTTAAATTTGAATTAACTATTAAACTTCAGTTTAACCCATCGCAGTTAACGTGTTAAAATTTGGTTTATCGTGCTTTGTGGATCGAACGAAAATGCAAAGTTTAATTTGACATTTCATCGGCAACTCTGGTTTGGTATTGGTCAAAAAAAAGTACTTTTCTGAATGAACAAGCTTACGTTGCGCTCAAAAACTAATTGATTAATTCTAGCCGATTTTTTTAAATTTCTTAAATATCATGTAGGGGATAGGATTTGTCTTATTGACTCATGAAATGCAATTATTATTTTAAAATAAACAAAATTTGCAAGACTGGAAGCAACATCTTCTCCAGTTAAAAAATGTCAGTGTTTTTGAGGAAAGCCGACCCTCGTTTTCATTATAAAAAACTTGAAGAGTAGACTGTTTACAAAATTTTCTGTAAATACTGTGGATAGTAGATTAAATGAGGATTATCAAAATTAAACTAGTAGGCCCAGAAGGGTCAAGCATGCAGCGTCGTTGAAAACAGTTGTGCAAGGTAAGTGTTTATAAATTTAAAATTGTCAACAAAATTAAGATCATTTCTCCTTAGGTGTTCATAAGAAATCAGCTTTCACAAAATCTAGAATGGAATTTGCCAATTATGTTTCATTTGGGTGCAAAATCGGTGCATTCAATGTTCACTGGAATATGATCACAGTTCAGTAATGTTCAAACACAGTTTAACCGCACATATGTGAGGAATTAATCCACTTTTTCACCAGAAAAATATTTCATCAGTAGTTGCACGGGTGCGGTATTATGAGCTGATTAAAAAATTACCCCAAACCTTCCTAACCGTGTTTCTTGTGTCACTTTTGTTAAGGAAATTCTTCAGTGCTTATTTTCATTCTTCAGTTCAGTGTAAGAAAATTTAGAACGCATCATGAAGACGTCTCAGTAACATGGTTTTTTCCTTTGGACGTGGTTTTTATCAACAAGAGCATGCAGGCTGTCATGCAGAGCTCGGCAGCAAGCGCCGTTGTACACCTCCGCTATTGAACCTTTTCCCTCTCTTTTCACTTACATTTTGATTTAAACAGTGCCGTTATTTTTTCGTATTGAAAATTTATAGTTCTGCATGTTTGAGCGTCTGCCCAGTCCAGTTATAGTTCGTGTACCGCCCGGCAGACGGCCTTTAAGGTTCTGCCCTGATGACATTGTCACATTAAAACCTTAACGTGCCCAACGGCCTATAAGCCTTAATCCTTAACGTGCCAAGGGTCACAACCTTAAACCTCAACCGTGTCCAGGGGCTACTTAACCTTAAACCTTAACTGTGCCCAAGGGCCACTTAACCTTAAACCTTAACTGTGCCCAAGGGCCACTTAACCTTAATAGAAGCAAATGCTCGTCACATATGTTAAGCAATTCAATGAAGCAACGTTAATTAGAAGATCGTTAATATAGTGGTAATTTTCTCTTTCAGTCTTGGGGCGTTCGTGCTCGCAAGTTTGTTTGTTCTCGTTTCCTGTTTCCTTGGAGAACTGCGACTCGCCGTACTGCTGAATAGTGTTTCTAATAAACTAATTCAGATTCTATGTTCGTTATTCTCATCTTATTCCAACATCAGACTCAAACATCAAAACTGAAGCCAATTTTTTTTTCAACAAATCGAACTCTCAATCCTCAAATGGAAATTACGTCCATTTACCCAAAAAAGAGGAATGATTTTACTCTAGGTAGTGGAAAAAATCACTTCACCTTACGTAATCATTTTCGCTTGAAGTACCGTGTCCGCAACATTGTCAAGCAGCGTCGCGTGCCGCGCTGCGTGTGCAAGGACAACCCCACCGAAGGCGGGACGCGATGCGTCTCCTGCTGGCACAGGGGATCTCTCCCCGCACTGGCCGTCTCCAACATTTATCTACAGCTATTTCTATGACCATGCGAAAAATGGTCACTCATTTCATTTGGAATGGAAGTTTCAAAATTCCAGTACTTACTACCTTCAATGATATGAGAACCTTGAAAGGCAATTTAATTCATAGGCGTAAAACGAATTTTGATGCACGAAGCATGCTCGACCCCTCAGAAATAATAGGTTACGTTTGAAAGTCATCACTTGAGCTAGTGTTTTTATTGAGTGCACAAGAATTTGAAAATATCGTTCATGTACATGTACGTACCTAAAGTTATAATTTGCTGTTTATTTTCTGAACGGACACTCAAGGTGAGGGTCGCTTTACTTGATTGTTTCAATATCAATTGAAATTTTTCAATGAAAAAATAATTTTCATCTATCGAAGTAGTTTTTAAGTTCGAATCTTTGCCACAAGCGAATTCTACGTTTGATTCAATCACCTTAAGTGAAGATGTTCTCTTAATTAAAAATACTCTGCACTGAGCTTCACGATTGATTGAATGCTTTCGTCTATTTCAAGCCATTATTCGATTTTCACTCTAAAGATTAGAAGCAACCAATACTGCAAAGGATGAGAAATGACCGACAGAGCATTTTTCTCCTCTGTAGGAGAAATTGTCGGTCAATCACATGAATAGCGTCCTACATACATCAAACTATTTTGAAAGACGATCGCGCAATACAGTCTCTTGAGCATTCTGGCAATACTTTGTGCACTTCACATTGCTAAAGCTTTAGATGATGATGTTAGATGATAGGCTACGTCGACCGCCAGGTTGCACCCTCTGATGACGCACGGCGCTCAACTCGCCAAATTTAGCGGTGACGGATGGGCCGCCGTCTGCGCCTAATGACGCCAGCCCGCGGAAGCCTAGCGCTCGGGGTACGCGCATCTGAGAGCGTTGCCACAAAATAGGTTGTACTCTTTATGAAGAAAACACAGTTCTGTACACCAAGGATACAAATTAATTTCTGGAATCACTAGTCTAAAGTTTCGGCGAAGAAAATACGACCACGCATCAAGATAGAGGAGAACAAAAGGAAATGCAAATGGATTGTTGCTTCGTTTTCCTTTGTATTCATTCAATGTTGGTACTTCCTGCAGAATCTCGATTAATTGAGGGTACAAATAACACAAACTCTAACAAAAACTTCAGTAAAAATTTAGAAGACTGGAAGCAACATCTTGTCCATTTCTAAAAATATCGGAGTTTTTAAGGAAAGCCGACTTACGTTTTCATTATAAAAACATGAAGATGTAGACTGTTTTCAATTTTTTCTCTAAATAGAAAACGTTACTAACTGGCCAGCTGCTGCACTATATTGCATCTTAGTTTTGCACTACCTACTTGACTAATGCACTAGTTTAATAAGATTTGTATCACGACATAAAGTGATCAAATCAACAGAGGCTTTTGATTTCAGTAATCCTACGAGTGAAGTGTTCCCAAAGAACTGAGAAAGTTCATGGTTTACCCGAATTACATGCTCGAATATTAGGAAGAATTACGACTAAAGAGCAAATTATGGTTGAAAAATTTTGCCTTAAGGTATACATTGTTATCATCAAAACGAGAATTGTTAAAAAAATATGAAAGTTAAACTCTTGAGCGCCCATGAATAACTTGTAGCGTTCCGAAATAGATTAAATATTTCTGATGTTTTCCCCAATTGTGGAGTATTAAAATGTTTATCATGCAGAGCACTTATGACAGAGACAAAAAATACAATCCTGCAGTCTATAATTTACAGTTTGTTTCTCAGAAATGGACGCATTAGGAGGGCACAAATTGTGGGGCATTACGACCAAATCTTCAATGCGTACGTCATTAAAGATGCGTACGCTGCGTTATTGCTGCAGTGATGCAGCAGTCATGCAGGTATCAATAGAGTGGAACAAGAGTGGCTGCGCTGTGTTGTAGGCAAGATATCTTCGCTCCCCGCAGTTTTCAACTGCGTTGGCTGCTCGCGTCAATACAGCGAACTCCATCGAGCGGCCCGAACTGCGCGGCCAAGCTACTGGCCACCTCTTTGTTAAAAATTACTCCCACAGTCAAGGCTAACTGCCGTAAGTGAACTACTCTTATGAGTTTATTGCAGTTCACAGCAATAGCCTAAACTATGCGGAGGTCTCTAATATTTTAGGTTAATATAATTCTTGTTACCCTCAAAAATACATTTATCTTTCTTGCCTTTCCACTGTAATGGTAAAAGGTACTTCGTTGAGTAATTGAAATATTGCACTATTGACCGAAATCTCTCGTCAAATAACTTCCCATCTCAATTGTTGAATTTCATAAAAATGTATGAGATTTCCTTATCTAAAATACTTCACGAAAAACTCGACGGATGGGTTGCCATTAGAGCCTTTTATCTTCCCTATTTTGCCAAAATAGACGTGTCTGCCTTGTTAGAATGCACAAGATCGCATTTAAACAATTCTTCAAAATCTTTCAACACAATTACCTTAGCTTAATTGAAATTCCTGATAAATTTTTCTCCAATTTTAATTTCTTAAATTGAAATATTCATTGTACATGACGTGTGTCCGAGTTTTTGAGAACGAATGCCTCAAGTTGAGAGCCGCTAGGCACCGATCTGGGAGCTATTGAGGCGGTAATTTTGTTACTGCACAGCACGGGCTGATCAGACTTCACTGGCCACTGCAGTGAGCCAATTATCTTGAAATAATACATTTGATGCGAAAATAACATTCATTAAATTCGAACAGTTTACAACCTGAACATAATTTATTAAAACTTCAGTTTAAGACATTAATATCAGCTCCCATCAAATTCTCGCCTATCAAATTTAATTTGCCTTTAGTCTCTTTTACACCAATACGTAGAAACACTTAGCATTTCTCAATAATTTCTGTGTAGTATTGCTTGTGAATAATTGAATGCTTGAAAAATTGTCATCTCTCTTTTGAACAATTAATATTTTTAAATGTCTTAAATTCCCTCACTTACTTGGACACCAAGGTATTCAGTTTAAACCTGGCTCAGCTGCTCTCTTATATACCTTCATTTATCTATGAGCTACCACACGCTCCCTCGTGGAGAGCTGCAAACAGAAACACTCTTAGTTATCAGTCACTAAAACTTTAGGTTTTCAGCTCAATAGATGCTGAAATTTGAAGCGAGGAGACCTACAAATGGGGCATTTCAGCTCCCATCAAGCTAACACTTGCGTGCCACGTGTGTCGGTGTATCATGCTTTGGTTCCGCCACCGCAAAATGATTAAGAACATACCGTAGTGACCAGGTGCTGACGGTCGAAATAGTCCTGTGTATCGCCCGCTCGACTGCCCTGGCCGCGTTAGCGCGAGAGAGTGGGGTTGAGCCGCGGGGGGGCCGGAGTGCAGCTGCAAACTGCGATAAACGTTCACTGCTTCAATCTTTTTCAATGAAGCTTGCATACAAATATTGACCACACAGATGCTTTGGAACAGAGTAACTTAACGGTTTGTGTTGAATGAAGGATTTGATGTAAGCTTCTCCATGAATTTTAACATAATTTGTCATGAAAATGTAGTGATGAATGATTTATTAATGGTCTTTTCAAATCTTTTCTACTATTATATTGGAACAGAATTCGTTGCTTCAACTTAAGTCCAGAAAGAACAACGCAAAATGACTTTCTAATGCAACGTTTGAGAACCTGATCTCATAGTGGGAATCTATTTTCTTCATTTGCGATGGCGAGTGCAAGGAGGGCGTGTGTAACTTTTTAATATCAGATCCTAACCATCAATGGAGATAAAATCATTTTTCTCCTCTAAGTTGTTCTTCCTAATTAAATACTGCATTTCGCAATCGAAGCCTCATAAGTTTAAGCATTTTAGTTCCATCTTTTACATGAGAATTGGATAGAACCGAATATGGTAACATATTCTTGGGCTGTCCATCAAGTTCTAAGCCGCCAGACATCAATCACGTACAGCCACCGAAGAAACAAATACATTTACAGTCACTAATTTTGACCAATCAGCACCAGTACATGTATGTTAACACGACAACTCTAAATTTGACTGTTATGTAGAGTGTAGTTGAACAATTAAACAGCTTTCTTCCCATTATTTGCTTTTTAACTCCAATATCACCTCTTTATTTTACGCCTTGCTGACAGTACTGTCCAATGAGGCATCACCAATTTCATCGTAAATAAATTACTCCAGAACTTTAATTTCTGATGATACTAAATAACAAGCATAGTTTTTCGCGTTAAATCAACCTGAAATTCCTGTCACCCTCGAATTTTTGAATGATGTTAGATTTTCAACTTATAATTAGTAATGGTCAAGATGATTTTTGAACGTATTCACTGTGCTGTGTCATGTACAGACATTTCCTGAGAGCTGGTTCCAGATTATGAAAATTTTCGATGGAATAAAAAGTCAGGGCCTTGGCAGTCTTTAATTTTTTCCTAAATTCTGCTTTTAATTTTTGGTTCGGATAATTTCCCCGGTGTTGAAATGCCCTTCTTGTGTAATTTTTTTTGAAGTCATTAAAATATTTGCAGGCCACTATTGATTGTATTCATAATCTTCTTTGTTCAAGAAAAATGAGTGAGTCAGTAGAAGACGACGCTTGTAACTGAGAGCACTGAGTTCCGGAATCAGTTTCGTGGCTTCGCACTTAATTCTCTTCGCCCCGAGGTAGGGCGGTGGTCTTCAAACTTTTATTCTCCGGGACCCTCTTTTTACAATTTTATTTATAGTTGTTTTATGAAAGAATAAAATATAAATATAGCAGAAAAATGTAATGTTTATGAAGAAATCCATAAATACTTTATGTCGCATTAAATAATATTGTTCATTTAATGGGATTGATGACCTGCATTTTCTTACACAGAAGGTCAAATCTTGGCTCTTTTTCTTGCTAACGCTAATTCAGGTACAGTTACAATATTTATTAGACTCGATCGGTGTTTTGTTTTGAGATCAATTAATGCCGAAAAGCGCTTTCACATGAATATGTTGACGGGAAAGGTATAACAGTATGCATTAAAAGTCGTGACAAGTTTGGATATTTCCATTTGAAGCAACCCCAAAACGAATTTAGACTCATTTTAGCAAACATAGTTTTCAGAGAAAAGGCAGAAGAAAGTTCTGCAAATTCTTCCAGGGCCTTCAGTGTGAGATGACCCGGTTTTTCGACTTCACCATCAAATAGATTTTGGATCCAATCAAATCGGCTCATGGCTGATTCTTGAAGAAAATGTTTGTTTTTTAATTTCTCCCTAAACATACCAAGTGCTCAATTATAATTATTGATTTGATTATTACAAAATCAAGTTCATTTTCTGTGATGAACTCTTCCAGACATGGAAACATCTCCCATGAGCTACTTTATTCATTCATCTACCATACATTAACTTTCTTCAGGAAACCTTGAATTTTTTTAAGTTAATGTAGGCACATTTTTATTTTCGCCATGTAATGATACATTGAGATCATTAAGCTTGTCAAGAATATCTGATAAATAACCAAGTTTGGAAAGCCAATTTTCGTTTCGAGAATGTTTTACCAAATCAAAGCTGTTACCTGATAATAACATGACTTCATTTTTGAAAGCGATCAGACTTCTTATAGCCCGACCTCTTGAAAGCCATCGAATGTCAGTGTGTAGCAGCAGGGATTCAATATCAGAACCAATTTCTTTCCACAAATTCCTAAAGAACTGAGCATTGAGAGCATGGGTTTTGATGTAATTAATTACTTTAACTGAATCTTGTAGCGCTACACACAATTCGTCGCTAATATTTTTCGTTGCATAGCACCTCCCGATGAATCATGCAATGAGTGAAGGTTATACTTTCATTGCATACAGACCTGACTTTATAGTGGAAACCAATATTCTTCCCTGTCATCGCTGCTGCACCATCGGTGTACACCCCAATACAGCCTAATTCAATTCCACTTCTTTTAAAGAAATCATCTACTTTTTGAAATATTGCTCCACCTGTCGTATCAGGCCGTTCTAATGGCCTGTAAAATAGTCGTCATGAACATCGCTGTTGTAGCAAGACCTTACGTACGCTAACAACTATGCATGTTTGTAATATCCTTTATTTTATAAAATTGAATTATTCATTTTGAACATTTTTAATCGTTTCCAGTAATTTTTCAAAATGGTCTTCGCTTATATTCAAAATTCTTCTGCTCCATGCAGTGTTGGTCATTGGAACTTTCTTAATTCGTTGGCACATTTTTGTCCGTTGATGGCCTCATAACAGTGAAGATTAAGGAAATCCTGACATTACACCATCACTATGACATCACTATGGTTTTCCTGTACGGGTTGTGAATCTTCTCCTGTGTTACCTGCATGGTTGTATACTCCTCTGAGAGCTACTATAAAACGTAAAAACTTTGCAATGTTAGGGAAATTTAAAATTTGTTACAAATATATAATATCCGCTCAACATTTTCAGTTAGTTTGCGTGTTATTCCATCAATGGTTTTCATCTACTACTAAGAATGACTGTCGTGTGTTTATATTTATATGTTTCGTGTCACGCTTTTAAGAATAGATAGGATGAAATTAGCCCTGGCGCTCTTGGTTTCAGTTCAACGGTAAATTAATTCACTCATTTTTGCTGTACATGTGCACTATAATAAGTCACTTTCAAAAAAAAATAAGAGAGATCCAGAGCCTTATATACACGAGTCCGTATCGTGGATATCGAGTTCTGCGGGGTATTGCATATGTCAATATACTGTATTATAATCAAATCTAATAACACATTTGGTGAATTTATTTGTTTGATATCCGCTTCTTCCGTCGCTCGGTGACGCTCATGACGCTCACCTCTCTTCCGTCTCTCTGTGACACTCTTTCAATCTTATGAGCTTCTACCATCTCTGGGACCCGTATCTGGGATACGAGTTTCACCAGACTTCAGGGTGTCTACTAGGTAGTAAAGTAGTAAAAAGTAGTAAAAAGAAGTAAAATTTTGAAAGTAGTAAAAAAAGTAGTAAGAAGTTGTAAAATTTTGAGAGTAGTAAAAAAAGTAGTAAAAAGTTGTAAAATTTGCCTCAGGGTAGTAAAAAATTATGAAGTGGAATAATTCTCTTAAAATTTAGAGTAATGTTACATATGTATATAGAATATAAAGATTTTTTAAAAATTTAAATCTCCCATTATCAGAAATTTGCCTCGGTTTATGGGAAATATTCCTGTAAAGTGGGGTGTAATTTCAGGATTGGAGGACACATAATAGAAAAAAAGTTCCAAAAATTTTTACGAATGACAAAAAATAGTTCACTTTTTATTCTCACTCAGTTTGATCTGAAAGTTATCAAGTAGTTTTATGTTGGAAGGTTCATTTGAGCCATATTATTATTAACAAATTATTGAGAGAAAACAACAAAAAATGGCTTTCGCTTTGATGCATTAATCGAGGTTTCATAAATCGTATAAATATAAATTTAAAAAATGTATAACCAATGACGATGCATTGTTGAATACACTTCTATTAGTGCGCACATACATTGAAGTACAAGCTTAGGAACTTGTGATATCAAGGATTAATATGGAAAAATAGAATAAGGATTTATAAATTGTGCATTTATGACTATGAGGTCAACATTTGAAATCTTTTATTCTTACGTATCAAATACGTATTAAACGATCTCGGGAACAATGAAATAGCCTAGCTGCATATTTTCTCGTGGAAGTGGATCAAGTGGCTTTGATTGAAATATGTTTGTCAAGTAAAATAATTCATTTTTTATTACGAATTACAATTCTTTTTGATGTAAAACATCTTGTGAATTTTTTCTTTTAAATTTTATGAATAAACATTAAACAACTAGCCAAAATTTTTGAATAGGTAGCTGTACTTATCACTGAATAACCATTGCAATTTATTGGATTTTGTTACGATACGAGCTTGGCCCTGTCGGCCTCTCGTTACCGATAGAGGAATTTCAACCTCGACAGTCAGAGGGGAAACGGAAAAAGAAAGTAGAGAAAATACTCAGAAAGAGAGGGGGACAGAAAAGAAAGAAACTAGGAATAGCAGTGTTAGCATAGTTGCACCACGAGCTTACCTTAATTTATCAGCATGGATAGTAACGACAAAATTTGAAAGATTAAACACATTTTTATTTACCGTAGAACACGCGAGTTAAAAGGTGATAATTGGCAACAAACCCATTCTGACACAAATGACACGCACAATGAAAAACGGTGCGCTTCGAATCGTAATGAGCGCCCGCAACGATTGCATATTTTAATGCTACACAAAATTTTTATGATGACTACCGAAAGAAGACCTCCTCAATAAACCAGAACAAGAAAATAATTAATAGCTGGGCTAGCGTACGCACAAAATAAAAATGGGGACAATATAAAAAATCAAACCCTTGACTCACACAAGGTGTTAAAATGCGGAACACTTAAATTTGCGCTACGCACAATGTGAAGCTCTCAACACCACAATTAAAAACAAAATCAATTTCACAAAATGGCGCACCACTTCAGAGCACTGTTCAGTATGCTTCTTTGATTTGCAACATTCCACTCTAGCTCACTACTTCTGAATTCTTAACCAGCGATTATACGCTCACACTCTCCTGTAACATGTGGATGGCGTCGACCTAAAGCTCATTTTACACCTGCGGTGTGGAGCGTCGGTGTGGAGCGACGGTGAACTTGCTAGAGCTCCTCCCACGAGAGGATTGAGCGTCAGTGCACACCGACTTGCTTTTACATTGCCGCTCAATACGACGCTCCTTCCCCAGAGACAGCAATCGTCAGTATTGCTCTTGCAATACTGACAGAATACTTGGCAGAACAATTTGCAGAATATTTACAGAATAATTTGCAGAAGTAAAAATCTAATATTCTAAAAACACTTTAATACTACCCAATTACCTTCAAAAAACACTGTAATGGAAAGAAAAAATAAATGCAAATTACCAATTTGTAGGTGTACTTTTCTTACTTTTTCCTTTAATTTGAATAATCTTCTAATGACACCTGCCGAATGTTTTCCGTGTATTTGAAGTACTTTTCTTGGGAGCAATGTACATTGTGCAATTTAATTACACTGTAATTAATTTTACGTTTACACACGCAGTGTATATTTCTTTGATTTTTTGAATAGTGAGAGCTGTTTCCTATCTTGGCCTCTGAGTGTTCGAATTTGCATTGTAACCATTGCAATATCATAATTTGGGAAGTGAGATACTAGACTTTTAAAAGCATCTTCTCTGGACACTCTGTTTTTATATTCTGCGAGCTTAACGTTCCATAAACATGGAAATTTTTCACATTTTCCAATAGGAGTTTTAGTTTCTTCTTTGCTACACAACATGTAAGCCATGACTACACATGCTCTCTGTGGTCTCAAGAGCAACTGAACGCTGTTGACCGGCAGTGCACACCGCCAATATTTAGCATGCAGAATGTTGCCGCTCCTTACCGAGAGCGTGGCAATAAGGGTCATTTTGCATTGCTGTGGGCGGAGCTTATTTGACTGGCGGGATGGAGCGACGGTGTGGAGCGCGAAGACACCGTCAATGTAAAAGGGCTTTAAGATCGCTTCCAATGCTGCTTGAAGTATTCACGTAGGGGTTGATCAGACCGTTTCCGCTGTTCCCTTGCGCTCGTAGGTTGGTGCTGGTCGTTGATTTCCACACACTCAGAGTTCTCAATTTTGAGTACCGTTTGCTGAGTACCGGAGCATCTCGTCCGCTGCAGAACTCGCAGAGCCTGGCACTGTTGCAGACTTTGAAACTGTGAGATTCGAATTGTCATGCTGGAGTTTCATTGCGGGCTTGGAGTTGACGTAGAGTTCTTGGAGTTTACTTAGAGTTCTTAAATGCTCTCGCTGTAGTTGTTGCCTCTTTGCACTTGACGATTATCGCCGCGAAGTTGATGTGCTTCGAGCGGGTTTCTATTGCAAGTTGATACTTCGATGGCTGCTGTTTTCCCGACTTTTTACTAGTGAGACTTCGATGTTGTCACCTCACACAGATGTTAAAGTTTTGGTACTCTTGTGCGAGGCACGCCGGCAAAGCCGGCGTACTCTGTTTGCGTGCCCTCACTCAATCCTTGTTGCGAAACCCAGCGAAAAAGACCTCGATTCTTCTTGTCGTACCCTTATATGTACGTCGCTCGGATCCTTCTCGAATGTTCGCAGTCATGAAGACAGCGTTCTAATCCTGATTGGTGGAATTCTCGCTTGTTCTGACGTCTCGAAATCTCATTGGCTAAGTGCTCGCTTTCTTGTGCCACACCTTCGACGCGGGCACTCTCATTGGTTCCGGTGATGTGGCTGTTGCTTAGGCCAACCCTCGTATACCTCGCACCTCCGCGGCTCGTTCCCACGCCTACGTGTGTGTGTGTGTGTGTGTGTTGTGTGTGCGTGTGTGTTTGTGTGTGTTCTGTGTTCTGTGCTTGTGTGGGTCCGAGGGATGCCTGAGCCAGCAGGTTGGTGACATTGATGGATGGCAAGCCTCTTGAGATTGCGAAACATGAAAGCGAAGGCTGTCCTGCGACAACTTTTCCCTCTCAAGCTGTTCAACGGTCAAGATACTTGATCTACCAAACATTCCAATGTCCCTTCGCGCTGCTCTGTTCACGTCACCCAGCCCAACAATATATTACCCAGCGAAACGAAATAAAATTATATTACCCAGCAAGACGAATTAAATGTTTCGTCACAGATTTCATCTTCAGTGGATCCAGTTTCCCGTGAGATGTATAGCATAGTTGGCATAATTGTTCTTTTTGTGCACTTGATACTCAAAAATTAAAGTATTTTATTCACAAACGTAAGCACAGAAATAAGATTATTCTTAATTAGCTTCTAGAGACTCCTACTGCAATTTCAGATAAGTAAGTCCTGAATCAAACTTATTACATTTCGATTCCTCCTAATGAATAATGTTTAATTCAAAGTCAAATATTTGGCTGGTAAAATTTTGATTATCATAAACTTGATGTAACCTTCCAATTCTCATTCAAAGACAATCATTCTTACGCTCCAAGTTGTTGCGGCGGGATAGAAACATTACAATGATATCAAAGGAACTTCTCCGCAGTTCATTTATATCCAAGAAGTGTTTTTTTTGGACGTGAGCTTGATTGTGAGCAGTAATATCTTCCTTTGAAAAGACTGGAGTTTATTCTGTCCACTTCGATGTGGAGAAACAACGATTTAATGTACCTAAAAATGTTTTTCTTTTCTGAAAAAAGTTACTTTTTCGTAAAGCTGAAAGTTTTCTCTTTCCAATGACGTTAATTTATGTCCAAATACTGAAAGAATTATGCTATAAAATTATCTTTTAATACAATGTGTAATCATTTAAACGAGAGTTAAGTTCCTTTGAAGTTTTTTTGGCAGTCATGGCGATTCAGTTACCTCCAGGATGTCGTTATAAGAGCATAGTGATGTTCCATCTAATCAAAGTTCATTCTTCTATTATACATAGCAAAGTTACATCAATTTTTTTTTTCTGTAAAATAACATGTTAATAACCTATTTGTTATCATTATTGATCGCAATTAGGGTACCAATTCAGATTTTGAGGTATGATAGAAATAGTTCACAAACTCATATTTCCGAAGTGCCATAGTGTTTTCATTCATTATGGCAGGTTGTAGGCTTGTATGGAGTGGGTGGGAGACTGTTGAATGCAACCAAGAGTTTCTACATTGATAGCAGAGCATGTGTGAGAGTAGGGAATGAGGTGAGTGATTGGTTCCCAGTTGTGACAGGTGTAAGACAGGGATGTGTGATGTCGCCGTCCGTGGTTGTTTAATTTGTTTAAAGATGGTGTAGTGAGAGAAGTGAATTTCAGAGTGTTGGGAAAAGGTACGAAATTGGTGGGACAAAATGGTATCAATTAGGAAGTGTGTCAGCTGTTGTTTGCAGATAATACAGCGCTTGTGGCTGATTCGGAGGAAAAACTGCGGAGACTGGTTGCAGAGTTTGGTAGAATGTGCAAAATACTCAAGTTGAGGGTAAACGTAAGTAAAAGTAAGGGGATGAGATGTTTCAAGAGGTAGAGTGTTTGGAACATTGGATGTGAGGATGAATGGTGAAGTGTTGGATGAGGTAGAGCATTTTAGGTACCTCAGATCGGGCGTGACTGTGAAGGATAGTATGGAAGTAGAAGTGATGCATTGAGTGATTGAAGGCTGCAAGACATTGGGTGCAATGAGGAAAATTTTTGAGTGCAGGAGTTTGAATATGAGTGCTAAGAGGGGACTGCTTGAAAGCTTAATCGTGCCAGTTTTGTTGGATGGAGCAGAGTCTTGGGATTGGAGAGCAGCTGAAAGAAGGAAGCTGGATGTGTTTGGGATGAAGCGTTCGAGGAGCATGTATGGAGTAACAAGAAGAGATAGGATCAGGAATGAGTTGGTTAGGGGGAAGACGGGTATTGTCAAAAAGATGAGCAGGCGGGTGGATGAAATAGTGCTTGGATGGTTTGGGCATGTTGAAAGAATGAATGTTGAGCGGCTGAAATACGTCGAAACCAGAGTACCAGATTTATATGTCGAAAGTGAGTGGTACTAGAATGCGAAGTAGCCCACGGATGAGTTGGATAGATGGGGTGAAATGGGCTTTGTATGAGAGGGGTCTGACTGTGGACGTGGCGAGAGGGATGACTGCGGACAGAAGTAAATGTAAGCAGTGCATAAGGAGGTAATTTTATTTTTTGACGCTGAACTGGGAGCTTGCCCGCGTGTGATGGGGTTGACCTGTCCTGTGCGGGGGGAGGAGCTGCACTCAATGAAGCGGTCGGGGTAAACCAGCTATGGCTGTCGGGCCTGACTGTGGTAGATGGTTGTGCTGGGCTGCTACTGATCCGGGCAGTTCTGGTGCAACCAGTGCTGCCTCTCATGCCTCCTAATGACTAAGAGTGACTAAGGGGGATTTGATTGTGGCCTGCTGTCGGCTACCCTCCCGTAGGGAGGAGAAGCCTGGTATACGTATGTATGTATGCCATAGTGTTTGGTCATGATAAAATTCCCTGAAATTCTACCCTGCTGTAAAGGGATCTGACAATCCCCTGGAGTCTACTAGTTTCCAGTCAGTTTATTTTTCCATATGATGAACTGTTGTCCTCATAGTTGAAACATGTTAAGACAAGGTCTTTGCCAAACATTCGTGAGAGTCGAGTTAGGACGAGGTACCTTTGGAATTTAGGTAACTTTTTTTGCAGTAATGCTTTGGTTGCTCCATTGAGCATTAAGTATTTTAAGTATTAAGAAACTTGGAGCTTGTTTTGAACCTTTGGTATTGCGTATATAATTGACTCAAATAACTCATTATAGGCCGATTACTTACATCTGGACATTTGGACAACATTCATTATGTAAAATAATAGGTAGTAAATTTTTGCTGTTGAAGCTAGTAAAAAGTAGTCAGAAGTAGTAAAATTTGGAAATGAAATATCAGTAGACACCCTGCCAGTGCACAAGTAAAAAAATATTTTTATCGCGGGTTCTATTAGGATGGATATCTTTGTTTGTCATTCACATCTGTGAGGAAATTATAAGAAAAATATAGAATTCCGTCATTTTTGACGGGCGTGTACACAAATGTTAAAGAATGACATTAGCTATTGATGTATCAAATACGGTATGTCCCAGAAAAACCCGAACCGAGTATTTGTTTTCCCGGATCAGTAATACCATCATAAGAATACCCGTGCCAGTAATATCATCATAATTTTGCTTGAAATTGAATGCTTTTGGTATTCTTATGATGGCATTACTTATACAGGAAAAAAAATACTCGATTCGTATTTTTATGGGACATACTGTATTTATTAGTTATTTATAGTAAAAAATGATGTATTTTTTCTGAAATAACAATATTAGGCTACATAAATAAAAGTATAATCCCACATTTCACAACTCTCTTTCAATCTTTCAATGGTCGCACGACCCACACTTTGAAGAGCACTAAGGTAGGGGGCCGAAGTTGCACTGCGTGTTTTAGATATTGTGGGACATGGGCCTTATAATGTCCTTTACCTCGTATTTAAGATTTCTTCCGATGATGTCAAGAATTCTCCTCGCATTTTTAATGCTACAGGGTGATTTTAAAGTACAGGGCATAAAAGAATATTTAGTAACTCGTACATTATTGAATGAATTTTAGAAACCAAGTTTTTATGAAATCGTAAAAATTATAAGTTTTATTCGATATGTTTGTAACCAAGAGACACGGTCTAGCATAAGAGTCACATTCAAATGAAAAAGGCATACGATTTTAGCGTTACCACAAAATTGGCAAGCGGGACAAAAGAACAACTCATCTTCCATTTGAAATATCACTTTCTCTCTGAAATTTCACCCATGAACTTTTTTCTCTCAGGATACCTTTAAGGAAGAGCTTTCCGGGAAAAACCAACAAATCTATACCAGCTCAAGGCATCCACCGAGGAAGAAATCCAACGAATTGGATCTGATCTCACCAGCGCCGTAATGAACACTTGCGTAATCGAGTCGATTTTTGTCTGAACTGAGAGGGGGCAGAGCACAAAGAATATAAAATTCGAAAAGTAATCAAGATAAAAATGGCATTTTCATGATTTTATGAATACTCTTTTAAATCCATTCATTAGGATAGGAATTATTAAATATTCTTTTTGCCTCATATTTAGAATTTACCATTTTTTTCTGCTGCCTACAGAAAGGCTTAAGCCTTTATTGATGTCAAAGGAATCCAATTACAAGCCCTAAATAGAATCCCTAATCACAAATCCTGTTCAAAGTCCTATTAACTGAGCACAAAGCGCATTAGGTTGAAATATGGCAGACATCACAGGGTTTTCGCTGCCCAGTATTATGTCTAGCAATGATGCGCTCCCACGTAGCAGCAGACTCAAAAAATTAAATGATGTTACTGTAATGAAGATCGTCGTGTGTTTATTTACTAATCGTAGTGATGAAAGCTAGAAACAGGAAGAGGGCTTTGAATGTTAACCCTTTATTTGAAAGGACAAATAGCTTAAAATGAACCTTGCGACTACAAAATTTGGAATGATATGAAGAAAAACTCGTTACCAATCTAAATTTCTTTTAGCTGTACCAATTTGCAGAAATTAAAAACCAGGTGAGATCTGATATTTTGGTATTTTTATTTTATTTGAATAGTGCGGCATTTTTTGGGCGAAATTCTTCAAGCTTTTACATCTTTTTATAAACTTTTGCATCCAACTAAAACAGCATTTTACGTATTCCCGATAAGGGAATAAGAATTATCATAACTGATTACTTTAACTATTGATACATAAAACGCATGAGTAGAAGAACACCTGACCTATCCAAATTTGAGCAGATATTTGAATTTATCCTCAAACATGCATTTCGTATTGAAACTCAAATAAATAACAAATAAACAACTTTAAAATCCCTACCGCATTTCCGAATACGTTTACAAGCGACTTGTTATCACCGGGTTCAGCCCTGGTGATCAGTATGGATTACAAGCAACCCATACACCAAATTTTGAAGACACGTTTGTTTTTCTCTCGATTTTAGTAGCATATAGCACCACTAGCTTTCACTTGTCCAAATATCTAGTCCTTATTTCAAATCCTTTCACGACCAGTAATTTTTCCGTAGACAATTCTAAGTCATTAGTTCACCTTCTCACTTCATTGACCGACGCTGATAAGTTTCATATGACTTCTTTCGACGTTAAAAATGTTTTCGCACATGTCCCATGTACTGAGCTATTGAAATTGTTCTAAATAACCTATTTGAAAAAGTAAGTAGGCTGTAAATTGGCTTGAATGTTATTTAAGACTTTTCTTCAGCATTTTATTTTAAGCTCATTTTTATATATAATCGCAAATTTTATTAACAAAAACGATTAGGGCGTGAGTCAACTGCTCGAGCCCAAAATTGCAAGTACTTTTGTTTCCACGAGTAACATTGCCTTAGGATCATCCCTCTGAATTTAAACCAGCCAAATACTGCACAAACGGTACGTTTTTTTGTTATTCCATAATCAGCCTGATTGCTTCCTTTGTCGAGAATAGTTGAATTTTAAATACGTAAATAGATTATATTTACAATGGAATCGGAACAAAATAACTGCATTTTTTTCGACTGTCTTATTTTCAAGTAGCACAACCAGTTCTGTAGTTCAGTTTTTTGCGGGAGTAATTTTATGGGGTGGTGTTTAAGTTTATTTAGCTAATTTGTTTGTTCATTTAAACTCGAGGTCATCAGGAGTTTATTATCCAAGCCATGAGAAGCATCCTCTAACTTCCTAGATTATCATCACCAATTTTCAAATCTAAAAATGCGGTTTCATTCAAGTGGTTTTCCGATGAGGTTTTTAATAATATCTAAAATAACTTCTTGAATCAGAAACTTAATATCACTCCATCTGTACCAACTGCTAGTAAAAAGAGTTTTTCTGTGTTTTTTCTGATTTCAGAAAACAACCAGAAAAAACATACAAATTTTTTATTGTTCTTTTTCCTGGTATTTGATACAAGCGGATTTCAATTTTGTCCATATTCGTAAAAACCGAATTGGCTCATTTTTCAACTACATACTCTATGTCATCAAAAGTCTCCTGACACCTAGCTGAAAATGACTTAGCCGTTCATGACGCCCTCCATCGATGATGCTGGAATTCAATAGAATGTTGGCCCACCCTTAGCCTTGATGACAGCTTCCACTCTCGGAGGCGTACTTTCAATCAGGTGCTGGAAGGTTTCTTGGGAATGAAAACTTATTTTTCACGGAGTGCTGCACTAAGGAGAAGTATCGATGTAAGTCGGTGAGGCCTGGCACGAAGTCGGCGTTCCAAAACATCCCAAAGGTGTTAGATGGGATTCAAGTCAGGACTCTGTGCTGGCCAGTCCATTACAAGGATGTTATTGTCGTGTAAACACTCCTCCACAGGCAGTGCAGTATGAACAGGTGCTCGATCGTGTTGAAAGCTGTAATCGCTATCCCCGAATTGCTTTTCAACAGTGTGAAGCAAGAAGGTGCTTAAAACATCAATGTCGGCATGTGCTGTGATAGTGCCATGCAAAACAACAAGGGGTGCAAGCCCCCTCCAGGAAAAACACGACCACACCATAACACCACCGCCTCCGAATTTTACTGTTGGCACTACACACGCTGACAAATGACGTTCACCGGGCATTCGCCATACCCACACCCTGCCATCGGATAACCACATTGTGTACCGTGATTCGTCACTCCACACCAAGCTTTCCACTGTTCAATCGTCCAATGTTTACGCTCCTTACACCAAGCGAGGCGTTGTTTTCATCCGACTTCTGACACAAGTGACACCCAATCACCTGACCACGTTCGAAGTCCGTGAGTTCCACGGAGCGCCCCATTCTCTGCTCTCTCACGATGTCTAATGACTACTGAGGTTGCTGATATGGAGTATCTGGCAGTAAGTGGCAGCACAATGCACTCAAAATGAAAACCTTTGTTTTAGGTGGTTTCCGGATACTTTTGATCACATATAGTATCTAAACTTCCTAAGAGAATGCCTTATTCTGTCATTTATCATGATAATTGAGCACAGTGTGCGTCTGAATAACAGGGCTTTACCACTAGAATTCTATGCATTCATGCAGCAGAGCATGCTGGTAGGAGTTCCCGTTCTAATATTCCTTTCGCAAGCCCTCCTCAGCTAGTTATCCTCTCTTATACCGAAAAGTGCGATCTTGCTGTGAAACTAGACGACTTTAATGTTTTAAGCTCTACTTCTAGCCCTCTCGACTTACGCATTATGAAGTCTTTTATTTTTCTTCAGTGAAAACCTCAGTTAAATGACAATTATTCCCAAGAGGTCCACTCTGTGAAAATTATATGAGATCAATACTAAAACGGACGTTTCGAGCCTTAACGTTCCATCATCAGCTATAAATCTGCATATATGTATAAAGAGAGAATTAACAAATTCTAACAAGGTAATTGCAGATATAT
This sequence comes from Platorchestia sp. MABIK, assembly GCA_014220935.1. Taxonomy (NCBI): domain Eukaryota; kingdom Metazoa; phylum Arthropoda; class Malacostraca; order Amphipoda; family Talitridae; genus Platorchestia; species Platorchestia sp. MABIK. The sequence goes on along the minus strand of JACJUY010001849.1, from coordinate 49,550 downwards.
TACATAACCAGAGATGTTTATATAGCGGTAATTGTGGACAGACAGCCATCCCCTATACACTGAACCCTTAAGTAAAGGAGAAAATGTGTGAAATGCAGAAAGGGTCGTAATTAAAAAGTAAACAACAGACGGTTTCCTTAAAACTACAGTCGCCCAACCAAAAGCAAGGGATGCGCACTCTGTATTTCATTAAAATTAAGTTTATTCTTACATTTATAAAGAGATTCAACAATTTTAAGTTGGGTTACTTGACGGACAGATCCTAAAATTAAGAAATCAGAACCAGAAATTCTAACATCTCACTGTTTCTCTGCATTATATCATATGGCAGAGTCTAGAGGATGACAAAGCCGAGCCTCAGTTCTAGAACTTATTTCGACGCTTTCCACCTGTCTGACGCATAATGTACGGTTTGTTGAGCCGACATCAGTAGGTGCCCACTGTGCACAACTGTGTTTGTAGGCAAGACTGGAACGGAGATGCGGAGAAATTTTGTCCTTATACCTGAAAAAATGAACCAATAGTGAATGTGTTCACTAGCACACCTTGAAAAGACACATGAGGTAGGAAGGACGATATCAATGACTGCTAATCACGCTTCCATTGCTCTGACTGCTCATCAAAATACAGAATCCGAATCAACATTTCAAGTTTATTCGCTGCCAGGATTGGTAGGGTACGATCATGGCCCACTCTTGCGTTATGAGGCTGTCATGGCGCTATGTTTCAACCAGCACCATGAATGGAATTTATTTTTCCCACTGCGATGTAGCTCAGCGTAATTTATAAGTGGAAAATTCCTGTTCTCGATTTAGAGAAAACACTCTCTCCGGCGAAAACCTTTCAGTAATTAAATATTAATCAAACAGAAAACATGATAATTGAAAACGTGATAAATTATGAATATGAATTATGAAAAGTACTTATATCAGAACTCAAATGCTCATAGCGGACTGCCTCTAAAAATAATTTGAATACTTTTGGATACCATTTATTTCAAACTTACGCTCGAAATGCTTTTATTAACTGCCATTAAACAGAAATGGGGCCTTGGAATATGAGGGGAGATCTCTACGGACGCCTAAGTAACCCCTCCAGCTTTGGCAACACGCCACAGATAAAAAAGCTAGAATTAAAACGAGAATAAGAAAAAAGATAGGACCAAATTTTACCTAGAATTTGATCAATAGATATTAAACTTTGACATGTTATTAAGTGAGCTGCAATTTTCGAAGTTTATAAGAATGTTGGAATTAAGTGATTTCCAGAGAATCTCTTTATACGCACAATTTTGTCTAATACAGATGAAGTCGGAGGATGAAGGCAGCCACTCCATAAGACTATCGAAATCATTATTTTTGGATCCTGAAAATTTTCTCGTGATGCATGAGTAGGAGCCATATCAAGTGTAAAAATATATTTCAACTAGGATGACCTACTCTGTGACCATAGGGGTAAGTTGATGTCAAATATTCGAGGTCTGATTGAGGGAGAATTCAATCAATTCCTTCAGTTACTCTTTTTTATCGGACCTGGTAACTTTTTCCCGACAACTCAACCCATAGAGCAACAATAATTATTCTTCCTCCCCTGTAGCAGCCTGAGCCTCACTGGAACCGATTCATCGTGAAGTATGCAACCATCTGGTCCGTCCAGTGAACGCCTGCACTCATCCGTTAAAATTTATCAAGGGGAATCAACCGAAAAAATTCTTGTAGTCTCAATCCGCTGCATAATAATTGATGGCTTTGCTTCGGTTGACAACTTTCTTCAGTTTTTTTAGTTCACTGCGACATGTCTGATGATAAACTTCACTAAAATATATTCTCGAGATGGTAAAAGACTCGTAAAAAATGGACGTTTCGAGCCTTCGCTCATCATCAGCAATACGAATTCGAACTAAAAGTCATCTGTGAAATACAAAAAGAAAACAACCTAAAAAAATGTATGACATTACTTTTTGACTAGGAATAAAGGAAATGAGCTAAGATGATTATTTAAAACAGGTTTCGTTTTAAAAATGCATAGAGACTCTAAAATCCGCAATTCCGAACACAACTTTGCCCTGGCTATGACTTTGAAACTATTTTTCTTGCCTGCTGTGTCGCATTCAAAAGCATGATTTCGGATGGCTGAGTTGGATGGGCTTGCTAAAATGTTTCCCGTCCGGTGGCGTCCATTTTTTACGAATCTTTTACAGTCTCGAGAATGTATTTTAATGAAAAATGTTTTACACCATTTTCCTGGTTCTCACTTTTTTATTGAAAATTCGAAAATACCGAAATAGTTGCTTTAAACTACACTTTCGGTAGCTACGTCAAAATTTCTCAACTGCGGTGCCAAGTCTTTCTATCAAATTAACATCCATGGTAGCTTTTTCAAATAATTAGTCGATATCTTACCTACACCGTTGAAGTTCCTAACTGTGGAGTGGAATTTTTATTGTTGAAGGCTTTCTTGATTTTTCGAGGCTTCATTCTTAGCAACAACAGTGGAGGAGGCCTTTTCAAAAGCTCTTTTGGTTATCGTGGCCCTTTCATTAATCTCGAGCGACCTCACTTTACTCATTAGAATAGTCAATTTAAAAATGTGAAACCAATAAAGAAAATAAAGTGAAATTAAAGCATTCGAATAATAATTTTAGATTCTTAAAAATCTGCATTTCTTCGTAAAATTACAAATTTTAAATTTATGTTTTCATCATCGTCGAATATTAATTTGTACTCATTTCGACAAGTGTCCTAAAATACTAGCTATCTGTAATCAACGGTTGTCATTTTACCCTGAGAAGCGTCATTCACCCAATAGCTTAAAACGTAGTGTAGAATCTATGGTATCCGGAAAAATAACTATCACATTTACAGGGATCTATTTTAGAGTTAGTTTCTTCACCGAATGTAACAAAGTGAACTTCAACTTTCGCCCCACATACAGTGGTGGAATACTTTACACTTTATTCATCAGACTTGATTGAGTTTAACGATATAAAAAAAGATAAGTTCTCACATAAACACTGTTTCCTAATGTCTTCCATCCTAATTGTGCTCCCTGATCTCATTTTCCCCTAAATTATTAAATGATGCTTAAACTTTATGTTTTGACACGAACTTAGCACGTTTTGGGAACACATTACATTATAAAGAAATTGTTTATGTATTGCCGAAAGTTTCATTACCTGTTTCCAAAATTGAAAGTCTTGATATTTTATTGCACCACTCTCTCACCGAGGGAAGGAAGGCTGGAGATGAGATTGAGTTTTCACTAAGCTGCCGAGCTCTGACTGACTTGATCTCCCATGAGCCTCGGCCTGAGGCAGAGCTCTGAGATCCATCTCGATATCTTCCCGGTCTGGGACAGACAGCTTCTCACTGTCTGTCCTGTGATGCTGGGACAGTCAGCTCTCACTGTCTGCACTATCATTCTGGGCCAGTCATCTCTCACTTACTGTCTGCACAGTCATGCTGGGACAGTCATCTCTCACTTCTGTCCTGTGATGCTGGGACAGTCATCATTTCTCACTCACTGTCTGCACAGTCATGCTGGGACAGTCAGCTCTCACTGTCTGCACTATCATTCTGGGACAGTCAGCTCTCACTGTCTGCCCTATCATTCTGGGACAGTCAGCTCTCACTGTCTACCCTTTCATGCTAGGACAGTCAGCTCTCACTGTATGTCCTATCATGCTAAATGAGGTTCTCACTACAGCAAACGATCCTCACGCGAGAAAGAGCAAGCAATGCATCGCTTAATTCACTTCACATTCTCAGCCCGGCGCTGTTCGATTGTTCTCCATCTATGCCATAGTGCACACTTATACGTATCGTTGTAAATAACCTCATCCCATTTTAGTGCGTAATATTTTCGTTTTGTAAGAATAAGTGGGCTGTACATTTGTTAAAATCATCATTATAGAGAAAGGCCATTCCATATTAAACGCGAACTCTCTTCCACGCTCATGTTTTCACTTCTCAGTTACTTCAGCGTGTGTAATTTTAGTAATATTTTATTGTGTTAATGTTTTTAATGTTTTAATAATGTTGGTGTTTGTATCACTCTCAGTCAGCTATAAAGAGTAAATATCCGAGTGAATAAAGTGTCTCAAAAGAATTTCAGCTTGAAATTCAATTGGGACTTGTTCACAGCTACTCAGTAAAACTCTATTTCGACTTCATTCCACACTAGACTGAATTTGTCCATTCTGGTTAGTTCCCTGAACGTGGCTAAGTAACATTGGTTAAGTATCGTCAGCCTTGATCAGAGCATGAAAGTTACGAACTTCATTTCGCCCATGTAGATCAGTTTGATCAAATTTTTTCCAGTGCAATTTCAATTTTATATTTCATTTTACTAATCATAATCGAACTACTCTGAGATTCAATCTTCGCCTCTCCTTACAGGTGATCAGTCAGATCTGTCATAAAAGCAAAGAATATTACTGTAATAGTATAAAAACGAAGGTAAGCTTTTAACTCAAGTATAATCTAAAACCCAATCTAACATGAAGTTGAATGCGGTCATATTTTAAATAAAGCAAGAATGAATGAATTTAATTGTTGTGAAAAGCGGACTCGAATTTAAAACGTCCAAATACGACGGTTTATATAAAACTACGCCTATGCTGAGAGAGAAAATTAATTGACACTACCTTATTTTATTGATTAGAATACTCTCGTGCTATTGAAAATAGAAATCCTGTCATAAGTAAGCTTGTAGAACTACTCTACAATATTTCCAGACTAGTGCCAAAAGCTCTAGAGGTACGTTCAACGAATTATGCTGCTCAAATTAACTAACATGAAAGAGCAGCTTGTCTCTCTGGTAGCATTTTTCGTAATTTGAGAACGAATCGAATCTAAATTATTCACTGAAACACATGCAAAATTTAAACCGTTATTATACGACAGTTTTTACGTACGTCATTCAGACTTTGAACCTAAGGAAGAGATTCACATGCTGCTCTATATACGCCGGCGTCAGGGGTGCTGACAAAAGAAATTTGACCATAAATTTAATCAAAGAAAGAACGTATTTTGCATGAATGTACTCACAGAAAATCCTTTGTCCTTGTAGAAAATTCGTTGTCCTTTGAAAAATGGCAAAAGAAGGTGAATCTCCTCACACGAAAAAAATCGCAGCGATACCAAAAGTTTTAACACTATCTCACCGTTACCTTCAAAGATCGTGAACATGAGCTGAAAAAACTAATGCCCTGCTCTGAAGAAAGTCTTTCTTAGAACCAAGCTCCCGAACTTGTGCGTCATTTAACCAGCTTAATATTACAAATATTCGATCTGGTTCAAATTGTACCATAAATTTTACACTAACACATTTTTAATCAAATAATAAAAAATTAAGTGAGAATGATGAGGGTGGGTACGACGTAGAACAGTAATGAGCTGTCTGTGTAACATAAAACCAACGAGTCTCAAGGCAAAGCAACAGCTAGTTATGTTTATTTTCACGCTGAAAAAGACAAGCTCAAGCATGTGTATTGCATGTCTCCAGGCTTTCTATGAAGTTAAATTAAACACTCAAGAAATTAAGTGCTGATTGTTCTAAAGAATTAGTTGAAATGTCTAAGAGAAAGGATTACGATCTTAGTGTAGAACTTGGAAATAAAAATTCAAGATGAGAGCAACAGTAACGTGTACACTGTACAGGCGTGTTAAAACACGAAGACTCAGCGTCTTAGGTAACTGTGTAATTTTTACTTGCATCGAACTTTTTTCCGATCAGAGAGACAAAGGGAAAATTTTCAGTAGTTAAATTACCAATACGAAGTAGAAATGAAACTGGTATGAAAAACTAAACCGAATACATTCAGGGAGCATTGTTAGCGACAAAAATTGAGCGGAATCAGCAGTAAAATTTACCTCACGGATTTTTCGAAGGCCATTAAGAGCACCCCCCAGTTCGGAATCCTTGACGATGAACTTACTGTATAAATCATACCCCAAGCTGTTCAAGGCATCGAGTTCTCGTATCGAAATTGTCAATTTTACGCATCCTGCAGCCGTGATAAAATTTTCTGCAGGGTCAGCGATTTTTAAGACTATTACAGCAGATGAAAGTTTTTCAAGTTCAATTGAGGGGTTCTGTCAAACAAAACAAAGGCACGTTCCTATCTTGGTTGGTTTATGGTGACATTCTTGATAAACATTAAGCCTTTTGATCAATTGAATTTGTCAGCTCAAAATGGAACAGAAATCGCTGTACGAGAAAAGAAAAAAAAGAAAATATAAAGTCAATGAGTTCGAAAATTCATTCACAACAATTTGTTACTTGGTAACAAATAAGACACAGAAGTAAATTTTGTAGCAAATAACCAAATTTTTTATTTTGGGCTAAATACAAATGACTAGGCTTCGATGGCAATAACAAGGAAGGAATAAATTCAGAAGTTAATCAGAAAAAAACATTGGCCTGATATTTATTAATTATAACTAGCCAAACACACATAGAAAAAATTAGCGATTGATAAAAATGGTATCGTAACCAAACGAGAAGAAGGTAAATCGGAATGTTTGGGTAATTAGAATCACCTACCTAAACAGCATAGTAAAAGTTCTATTTGATCTAAGAATAATCGTTAAAACCACTTAGACGATGAAGTAATTTATTACTTTTTACGGAAACTGAAAACCTGGAAAAACTTGGAGGAAAACTTCTGTAGAAAATTCCCCATCAAGAGCCCAGGACCAGGAATTCTTCATTGCTTTGGAAAATCCAAAAGCCGGGTTCAATTTTCAATTTCGCTCCACTTTTGATGGTGACAAAGCCTCTTGTTTTTCGTTCGTCAAGTTTATGTAATAGGGCCAGTTTTACCCCGTCTCTAGGATAACAATTTTTTGGGGAAAGTTTTTACTTTTTCACTGTATAAAAAATAACATTGTCGATGCACAGACGCTTTAATTACGCTGTTTACCTTGACGTTAAATTTGTCATTTTTTAAATACAGTTGCGCGATGCTATTGTTTTTACTCTGGATTTTTTTTTCAACTCATCGCCGTGGCTATCAGGACTCTTCCGTGCACTTTCGTTGATTTCTGTGCATTATTTTAGCTAGAACTAATTTCATTTGAATCAAAATATTGCGAACAGACGGAAAACACTGCAGAGCAGGAATCTGCAATCGGAGTTAACTTTGGATAAATGTTTACGCGTCAAAAAATCTGCATGATCTTATGTGCTGCAGCTTTGGAAGTTAGATAATACTTTCTCGTTTTCTGTGGTCTATTCCATGTTCACTTATTGTACGATAATTAAAAAAAAAACGAGTGGGGATAGAATTTTTACGGAAGTAAAGCGGGAACTGAAAAATTATTTTGACTGCTTATTCACAAGTCCGCTGAATGTCTGAGCTCTGGTCTTCGAAAGCGTAGTTTTTTTGCAGCTATGAATGAATTTTTCCTGTTTTTGTGGATCAGTAGTAATTTCGCAACATTTAAATCCCGGTTATTAGCATTGGGACTTATTTATTGCTTTTTTACATTGTTTATTTTTTAAAAAACTGCTAAAAAATATTCAAGGGTTTTTATAAATACGCTTGTTGTTCGAATGCCAAGATTTGCTGGGTTAGCAAAGCTGACGCCGCTTGTGAAACAACACGTGGAAGCCTTCCTTACTTTGGTATACAGACTGAGTGATTTAGGAAAGAAGTGGCGGATAAGTTTTCAACATACACATCTGGTACAATTTCTAATGCTATTTTAGTGAACATCTTCGGAATTAGATAGATTTTCAATTATTCAGGTAATTCTGCCGCCGGAATACAATCAACTTTCGTTTATGAGTTTAGTTGTACACAATCTGCTTCCCTCGACCCTGAAGTAACTTCGTAGGAGTGAGAGCAGGCTCTCTCTCATGACAAAACTTTTGTTTCGTATACACAGACAGTGAACATTTCGATCGATGCAGTAGTCTAGTTTTGTTTCATTAATCTTCCCTGTCAGCTTAAGTGCAAATTATCAGAGATAATTTAACCGTTGACTGTGCGTATTTATTAACTTAACCGGTCTTAAACAGCATTATCAATTAACTGCATTTTTCGATAATGAATCAACATTTTCATTTATCAACACATTCTAATGTTTAGTGGATCATTTATGCAGCAATAATTGAGTTGCACTCGTGTGTTATTTACAAGAAGCTCATATCAGAAAGAGACTTGCATATTAACTAAAATGTCTGATTATAATTGAAAAATTGCTGTACATTTGTTGTTTCAGTCGAATAAATTGGGAACAAAAATGTAATGCAAGTAAAAATATCATTTAGTGCCGAAAATTTTTTCAGAGAATTCGGAAGGCAGGGAAATTGTTGACGCAGTGATCCCGAGTAAGTGATCCCGAGTGGGAGAGAAATGATGGGGGACAGAGTCGGGTGAAGAGAGGGCCATGTCGCGGTTGTTGGAGAGTGTAGCGACGAGGAAGCCTCCTTATCGGCACTAAGCGTGAAGAGTGTGAGTTCCAAAAATAATTACTAAAATAGGAGTCCGAAAATGGTACGCTTATTGCACAAAGAGTATGAAGCAGTAAAATTGCAGAGACACAAGAAATAATCACTCCGGAGAGTATTTTGAAGAGGGGTTCTGCATTTTGTTGGAAGTGAGAGGTAAGTTTCGAGAACGTCATAGAATAGAGGAACGTTGTACCCATTTAATTCCCCGAAATGAAAATAACAGTCTATCATTTTACGTGTGAGAGTGATGCTACAAAATATATGTTGGCAATGTAGTTATTATGAAAGATATATGGGATGTAAAAAGGGTGGGTGATCTCTTCATTTACTCAACAAAAATGACGAGAGCAAACGAGATTCGCAGCTTGCTATTGTTCTCATCAATTACAAACTAGATGATGAGAGCTAAGGGACAAATGCCAATCTCACCTCTATTGGGTAGAGGCAGGAGTCCGTGACACCTTGCGCTCAACTCATAATGACGGGGAGAGTAGGGGGAGTTTGACACGTAAGGTTCAGTCGATTAAATGGGGGCATTCACACCCACTTGCACTGCTCATTGTTGCCGAGCAGTGTACCTCTTGAAGCAACTGTTCCACATCTGTGTTCGAATGAAACTCGTGACAATAATATTTCAGCAAATGTAGTACTTCTTCAGCGCTCGATAAGGAATACTTACTTTGATGACCGACATCTTTTCGAATTTACCTCGACATCAATATAACAAATCTACAAATGACTCTTGATGGTAGGCAGCATACAAAACTTCCTGATGGGGGGAGGAAAAACTCGGGTGAGGACTCACAGCAGCTGATAACTAGACATGAAGAACTGTAGGAATTGACTGCATCATTATTGGCACTGAAATGCACTTAACGACAGTTTCGGAAATACCTCTTCTCGAGCACTGTCGGCAATGCTAGATTGGTAGTCAACAGAGACAATCGATAAGTGAAATAGCGTCTCTGATTATTTCGATTCGATGTCATGTAGGATTGAATTTCGATATATGTCTAAAGTGCGATTAATGCTAGGCCAAATAGTGTAAGCAAACATGCATGGCACGGGAAAAGGTGTTGATTTAAAGGTTTAATGAGAAAATATGCTAGACTGTAGAGATGAAGTCTTTGAAATTTTTTTATATTCCAAGCATGTGAAGAGGAATGATCAGTGTTTCTTTCTGCATTTTTTCATGTTTTTTGTGTGTCTCTACACTCGTGCAAAGTGTGAGTGTTTTTTTATTTTTTGACCTATTGTTGTGAAATGAAAGGATCATATAAATACACTAGGTTTCAAAATGTTTGCCACATTCTACGCCTATATGTACAATTTGTACCAGTTTTGTTCATTAAGGAATATTCTCAGGCGATTTTTTTCATGCATTGGCGAGCGCCGTTTTCATGTTATGAATAAATTAAGTAATTCTTTTAAATAAAAGTGATTGAAATTTTTCGGCTTATCGCAAGTGCCTCCATGTTGACCTGCAAAATTACAGCGTAAATGGCTTACCTCTTTCTCATTCTTCCGCCTCTCTTTAAGATTTCTTTCTCTAACTTCCTCATTTATTTCGGTCGGGGGTTGCAACTCCGATACCTGATCATCCTAAAACTGTGGGGATCTACAAAGGAGCTGCAATCATTTTCACCGAATATTCTAGGCACTGAAGAAAGCTGGGGTTCTAAAATAGTGATGTTATGAGTATATTTATGGTAATGTGTAAGATTATAATTTATCGCTGTTGTTGTTTCTCTTCTGTTTCATTACGAAAGCTTCTGCTCTTCAATACATTTTTGCATGTTGTTTGGTTTATCATACTTATTTGGATGAGGGAAAATCCATGGTCTCTTTCTTTGATCCTACTTCATTTCCATCACTGTGTTAGCTTCTCAGTTTCTCGCAACTGATGTATCAAAACAGTTTTCCATGTCCATGTTCAATTAATATGGATTTTCTTTCATAATTATCGTGAACCTCATCTTTGGCTCTTCCTCCTGTTTTTAAAATTCCTGTCTTCATCTCTCTTTGGGCTAATTTTATTGTTCTATTTCCGTGTTATTCAAACTCACGTGGTTGCATTAACTGGTAATTCTAGCTCATTTCTAAATAGATTTTTTCGCGCTTGCATATGCTATCAAATGAAATACCTGTCATTTCCATCTATTGCTTCAACGAGATTTGTGAATTTTTGCGCTATTGAATTCCAGCTCTGAAATGAAAATTGTTTCTATTTTTCAGTTCTTTTTGTAATTGAGTGAGGTTTTCTGAAAACTTGAATTCGATTCCAGTTTACTATGAGCAAGTCGTTTTAATGTCCCTCGTTTCATACTCACAATTTCACAACTCACTCACAAGAGCTGACGTTTGTACGCTAACCTTTTCGTGTCTTAGGAATCAAACCGTGTCGTTCCTAAAACTTGGTAAATGCCTCACATGAAGAACTAATTAAATTGCTTCCGATGCTCTCTCGTATTTTTCCGCGTGTTCACTGAAAAATAGCTGGATACTTTTGAAAATAAACTTAGTTGATGTCACAAAGTTCAGGCGTTAATCTAACTTTCGGAGAAATTATGACTGTTGAGATATCCTATGAAACCTCATGGTTCAATGCGAATGATGTATAAGCTTCTCAACAAAACTGTCATGGTGTAAATTAAACATGTAATCAATTGCGTTCTTTTGCATGACATCAGTGAGAGAAACAACGTGCTCTGGACCAGGTCCTCTAACAGAGCTTGTTCTGCAATCTACGCCACAGTTCTCGCCTCATTTTGCCGGCTTTTCCAAAGCTAATGAAGTCAGAGCCTTTTCTCGACAGCTTAATTGGAGAAGTTAAAAAGGAAGCCAACTCCATCTCTCAGTGTACAAAAAAGCGTTAGCAGCTCACCTAAGTTGAGCCCCAAATAATGAGGGACGACTGCTGGAACTACTGCTGCTGAATTGCGGCAAACATTTCACTCGTTATGAGGAAAAGAGTGTAGCCAGGGCAAATTGCTATTTACAACTGACATTTAATCTGCACAAGGTAAAGCGGGTACTAATAACAAAAAGAAAGGAACATTTTAAGGCTCTAATGACTTCTTCTTTTCAAATTAATGATTTTTCAATTGTTTTCCAATTATTACCATTTTTCTCAGGAGATTAATACAGCACAACTTGCAATGATTCTAGTAGCAATTCCATTATAATTGAAACAAAAAATTATTTAATTATTAAATGGAAATTAATTAACATTGTTGAACAACACAGGCAAATTTACAAATGCTTCATGGCTTGGACGCAGTGCAAGACGTGATCGCCCACAGCAAGAAATTCCCGTCAAATCCACTAGCCGGCCTCTGGACAACGTTAGTGTTTGTATTTCTATCCGCGAGTGTGCATGCATATTTGTGCGTGAGTATGTTTGTACGTAAGAGTCAGACCCTGATAGTAACTGGAGCTTGAAACTTGAAGATGTATGCGATAAAATTTCGACGTGTACCAAATGTAAGAAATCAGGGCCATGGACGACCAGCAATGGGAGGTTGTGTTGTGAAAGAAAATTTTTGTAAGGAAACAAAAATAAAATTTCTTGCCGTTGTTGAGTCTTGCTGTCGAACATGGTAGGACTTCATAAATGAAAACCTAACGAGAGGAAATGAAAGCCTGTGAGAACTGATTAAATTCTGTGAAGGAAACCACATACTCTAATTTACACATTTCTTTCGACTTTTTAACGTATTTTACAATCGTAATGCGGAACTTAAATCTTCCCGTCGTTGAAATTGTGTAGTTTGTGCATAAGTCATTCGCATTGGAATTAAAACGCATGCATATAAAGGTACAATTTATAAATAACACGAATGATATGACCATCAAATTTTAAAGGAACTCACTTAAAACAAACTTTGAGGTCGTTAATGTTGGAGCGAAGAGCCACCGAGCCCTCCTCGCTATACGATCTCTCCTGAGCCAACAACATGGTCTATAACCGTGAAGCTCTTTTGGGCTCCCTGTCAAGGGTTCATCGCTCTCTGCTTTAGATTTCATCGCAGTCTTTTTCGAAGGTTTTTAACAAGATGACAAGCCTTGGAATCTTCACTGGGGCGGTCTGAAGTATTTTCCACTTGGGGCTCCTCTACCCAACTCCTTCAGTTGCTTCACGATCCTTTAGGCTCCTGGTCGGCTTGATTGATATCCAGAGTTCTGCAAATTTTACAATTAATTTTATAAGATTCTTAGTTAATTGTACAGTATATTCAAAGGCAAACATTGATTTTAAAGTGAAATTTGTCTTCCTTCGTTTTTTTCACACACACATTTAGGTTCATAATTTGAAATAAAAATATAATTGAATTGAAAATTCAGTATCCTCTGCTTTGTAATGACAGCCCAGAACTACGATTCAAACAGCATCACTCCTTGCATTAATTTAAATTCCTCGTCATGCCGCGAAACGCGTCCAGGTATTAAAAATAGCACAAACTAAAATAGGTCAAATCGAGGGAAATTTTATGTCTGGAAATTTAATATTCCGGGGCTTGAAATGGGATCGAAGATGTTGTGACGCTCATAGCATCATAACAACCTTGAACTTGCTTTCAAGAATGTTGCTCAAATAGTAGAAACTATTGGACTGGACAAAATCCTCACAACCTGGACTGTTTTCCGTGATCCAGACCATCAGCCACAGAGCACGTACAGAACTCTATTCCTCTTTACAGTTTAAATAACATGCATTGTAAAGTGCAGTGGAGAATGTTTTTTGACACATGAAGAAATGTGTGATGCACTGGATTTTGTCAGGAAAATTTTTTTCTCTCCAAAAAACAGATCTCTTACTCAAAGGCCCTGGAAATAAATGCTGTCTTCTTCGATAACTTTCCTATATCTGCACTCTCCAAAGCCTCTTAGCAAAATTCATGTCTTGCTTCCTGTGAATTTTACAAGCCCACCGTACCAAGAAAAACAAAAATCTCTCCGCAGCCAGACCTTCTAGAGATCGTTTTTATCAATAATTCTCGAGAGCATGCCCACGCAAAGCTGCTCCGCTTCTTCCTTCGACGTTTTCGAGCGAGTAAGGGATTTATTCGGGCTGGCAAAATTAGAGACAGCGATGTTTGTTGGCGATAACATCTGGCAACTGACGAGGGGCGTATAGTCCTAAGGGGAAAAGCCCCGACCCCATTGGGGGAGCTGCAGCCCAGGTGCTTCTGGGCAAATGAATGGGCTGCTTGGAAAACAACGTCTGGGCAAAAACTTTGTTTTGTTCATAGGCATGCTTTTCTGCCCTGCACGCACTCTGCTACTGGAAACGTCATATTTCGGGCTGGATGCCAGTGACCCCATTAGAAACATTTTGATCAGCGCAGCGTGCTGACACCTGTACAGGGACCAGTTACATAACACCGTGCTGTAATTTTGATTCTCCAGCTAAACCACATATTCCCTGCTGGCAATTCCCGTTTCCACTGGAAGTTTTATATTCAGAATCATTCACTGATATCTCGACAGGAATATTGACATCTGTGATGTGAGGTATTCATTTGATGAATGAGAGCAGAATCACTAATTCAGCGTTGAATTCTGAAGAGTTAATCATACTGGAATACCTGAGTGTTTTTCGTCAAAGTTTTCACGCTTATCACATAACCTATTTGCTTTGCATCATTCTGAATGATCCATTTTTAGCGCTGAAGTGGGGCGTTCGCCACACTGGGATTATGTGAAACTTGAGGAAAAAACGTTTTTGAGAATTCGAGAACGAAAAACGGTTTTTATCGTGTCTCTGTGCGCGTAAACGCTCGCAAACTAACCCACGATGTATATACAGCATGCTCTCTTGGAAACACCCGTGCGAATAGGTCACATTAACAGTGGGGTAGAAAGTATTTGAATACATGAGATTTTACGTTCATTAAAATGTCAGTTGATCAACAAACTCGAAACTCTGGTAGAGTATACTTTTAACGGTTAAACTGAAGAAAAAAAATCAAGTAATTTTATTTTTAAAGCCTCAGGTACCATTTAAAACGAAAATCCTCTTTGCATAGGTCTGAGATATCCAACCAATTTTGTTTTCATTATTTAGTCATGAGTTCTCTACACATCGTTACTTCTCGTAGATATGAGGAAATTAGGCTTTTGCAAGTTTGTAGTGATATATTACCCATAAGTCGGAGCAAATTTTTTTAAACCCTGCAAGATTCGTCATACTCCGTTTGAGCTTGTTCTTCAGTGTTCCGTAAAGGGGAAGATTGGGTTTCAAAATCCGAAAAACCTAAATTTTCTGTTTATTTGCTCAAGTTGCAGAAAAAAATTCTGAATGCAACGATATGCTTCACTGCTTTATAAGTGTGTTCGTTCGTATGCCACAGCTTGCGAAAGGCCAGTCACATACTTACACTCCAGGTGACGAGTTTGTCAAGCTCTAGTGAAGACAAGAAATTGCTGACATTTGAAAAAATCTTCCGTGAGGTACAGAAATGGCAAATATTTTAATAAATAGGGTTTAAAAAGGCTAGAAATCGGTGCGACTAAATTTTTGAAATTTGATTTAGGTTGAAATTATACGAGACATCAGACAAAAAAAAAGAAAGCAGTTGATTTTTAAGAAAAAATTTCCAAAATTCAGCGAATCAAAATAACAAAAAACAAACTCTACCAATCTTTAGATAGTACAGTTAGCTATCTAGAAAACAGATTGCCGGTTCCATAACTTCAAAATTGTAGGAAACCTATTTCCGAAATATTCCTTTTTCTTTTTTTTTCGAGAAAACTTTACTTTTGAATAAGCTAACGACAAAAAACAGGCTTCTAAAAAACATTGTTGCATCATTTAACGCTCATGGTGAAAATTTAAGAGAAATTCGTCGAAAAATAACGGAGTTTTTTCAGCCGTCGGCCACTTATGGCAACTAGAGAACAACGATCTTGTGTTGTCAACCAGAAACAGGTTGAACTTGCTATGAATTTCGGGTCCTTCTCATCGTCGAACGTTTACGAGCAATTTTTGAATAAGCGATTTGCATTCTAGATGAGATTCTTTACCAGTATTTGATGCTTCACGATCCATGCTTCCTTGAATGATGAGTGCACCAGTGCCATTTGTTTGGTGAAGCAACCCCACACCATCGTACTACCACCTACGTACACACTTCAAAGGCGGTATGACAATTTTGCTTTATCTTCTGCTCCCTCCGTTCTCCAAATTAGGCGAGCGGCAATACACCCAAACAACTCAAGTTTTATCTCATGAGACTAAATGACAGTCTCCACAAACTCATTATCTTCGCGTAGATGTTCCTTTGTATATTTAACCCTTTGGGTCCGATAATTCAAATAATTCAGAAAAAAATTTCCAGGGAAAATTTGTTATTACCCTGAATTGTCAATGAAATAGTTCTAGTGTGGGTGCTTTTAGCGTAAGCAAGTGACTACTGCTTTATTTTCATTTAATAAAATTTTATATTTTTAAAGCTTCATGCTTGTCGACAGAAACTTTCGACGTTAATATTAAAGTTTTTGAATTCACGAAGAAGTTATTTATAAGTTTTTGCCCGAATTTATCATAAATAAACGAAGTTCAGAAAAATTTCCTCAAGTTAAATAAAAAGGTTATTGAATATGTTGCACGGACCCTGTGGCATGAACTTAGAGGTAACATATGGTAATTTACGCGTGCAGGGTTCTGAATGTCTAAAAACTAGTTTCATGAATACTTGTAATTTCCCTGATTTTATTATTCACGCCAAAATATTCCCTCACTAGTTAAATTACTTTAAAATTAGGTTA
This sequence comes from Platorchestia sp. MABIK, assembly GCA_014220935.1. Classification (NCBI taxonomy): domain Eukaryota; kingdom Metazoa; phylum Arthropoda; class Malacostraca; order Amphipoda; family Talitridae; genus Platorchestia; species Platorchestia sp. MABIK. The sequence continues at coordinate 33,320 of JACJUY010001849.1, read as the reverse complement.
GATTCCCTAAACTGGAAGCATTAGCCATCTTGGCACTCGAGTAGCCGTCAGTACCCAAAGGGTTACACAATTGGCAATATGCTTTCACGTTAGCAGGGGAGCTTTATATAAACCATAACGCGTGATTTTGTTCTTATGCAGTCCTCTACTAATGGTTCGGTCACTAAATTTTGTACTGGAGGCTTCATTGTTAATTTTAAACATTTTCCCAGTAATCAGCGGTTATTTTCAATTTTTCTCAGCAGGTTTCGCCGTGCACGGGCCCTCAGCTTCCGTGGTACGCCAGACCTTGATGAGTTGGTGGCAGTGCTACATTTAAATAGATGAGTTATTGAACATACGGTAAAGTATGGTACATTGAATCGGGTAGTAATCATTTGGAAAAAATTCTTCACGAATGAAGTTCAATGATTTGCTTACACAAAGATTCAGAACTCACTTCCGCCTAACACATAATTTATTTCATTTTTATGGAGGGGTCATGTTTTATAATTGACCAATGCAATTTTTCCCGAACCAAGTAGTTGTGTTCTACAAGCGTCTCAAATGTTCAAGGATTTGTTGGTATACAATAGTCTTTAAAAAAATGTCACTAACTATTTTAAAATTTCTTTGCAGCAATGTTTAAGTACTTTTATCGTGTTGCACATTTAGATAAACCCGTACAATCTCCATTTCTATGCTTAGATCGTGATAACTGAAAGAAAAAAATAGTACTTAAAAATTTTGACAGATTATTTAGCAGACTATGAGAAAAAAATTTATTCGACACGACAGCCATTGCAGCCCTGCTTCGGCACGCTATCGAAAGCCGGACACTGCGCTGGTAACTTTTGTCGTTTCCAATGTCTCCACGGCCTTTTTGATGTCTTTCTTAAGGACTGTAACACTGTTGTGAGGCTTTGCATAAACTTTGGCCTCAATTTGTAACCAAAAATAGTAATCCAACGGATTCAGGCCAGGCGAGTTCGAAGGCCTGAAGACTTTCCCACAGAATCGTACGCAGGATTTTTTAGAGGAAGTTAACGGTTTTCTCTGCCGTGTAGGCAAGAGCCAATACACAGAATTCTTGGCCGTGTTGGACCATGAACTCTCATTTGAAGGTGTAGCCTTGATCCATGGAATGATTTCTGTTTGCAAGATGTTTCTGTAGGATTCGGTATTCATTTTTTCATGTCGGCGAAGACGTGGGCAAAAACGTCACCCTCACGAAACCAAAACCACACTAAGAGTCATGACGATAGCTAATTTTTTCGTGGTCATCGGGGACTCTGTCTCAGTACTCAAAGAGGCATCCAGAGATCGTTACCTCTGTTACAAGCCCTATCAACGCCAAAACTCTTCTTATCAGAAAGTAACTTGAAAGTCGATCTGTTAGCCTTCAATCAGTTCAAAATGTTCTTGCACTTCGCCAAACGAACTTCTTATTAATTTGGAGGTGCTTCTTACCTTGTGCATTAGAGGATGGATCAAGGTCTTTGATCGCTCAATGAATTGTTGTGATCCTGACCAGTCTCTTCTCAGCCAATGTCGATAATGATGGTTGGATTCGCCTTTAAGCTTCTTTTGGGGGCGGTCAGAGAGCTAAGTTTACAAATTTCAGATTTTCTTGGCGTGTTGTGGTGCAAATTTGGCCAAATTTATCAATACCCTTATAAACATCGTAAACTGTCTGCCTAGGATACTGGATGGACCTTGCAATAAAGGTCGGGTTTCGGCCTGCGCGATGAAGTTCACAAATAGTGGAAACTTCGACTACTCTATTGGGTTTTGTTTAAACAATGAACTCTAAATATTAATTGCCGACTTCATAGATAGACCTTTTGTATGTTTTTATTGCCTGCAAATTCATCTTCGTAAAAATATAGTGCTTCATTTTATAACTTCGTTTTAATTATTTGAACAAAATCTGTCAGAGCTTCATGCTCATTGGCTCACTAACAGTTGAACAAACATAAAATTTCTTACATGCACATACTTTTGTCTCCCGGCCATATAGTAACGTCAGTACCAGTACAACGGCCAACTGGTTTTATAATTAAAATAAGACTTTACGGATGGAGATGCGATTAAACATGCCCTAAATTCTCAAAAATGTCTTACGATGCATGATCAATTACTGCGTATTACACTTTCGGTTTTTACTGCCGTGGATGAGTGAACAAAACAGTAAAATTCAACCCAATCGATATAAAAATTGTGACTTTGGATGGAAAATACTTCATTGGAAAAATCTTCAGCACCATTAACTAAGTGTGAAATTGCCCTTACTATTATGATGTTCTTAGAGCAGATTGCTCATTTTCGGTTAAAAAATTGTACTGTCAAAGTAGAACTTTTCTTTAAGAAAGAATACGTTGTCTAATGTTCGGGTTTAACAAAGAATTTTTCAGAGTCGTGTGGACCAATCATTTCACATCGACCGATCAGTTTACCAGTTAAGCAATATGAAATCCTTACGAGGGATGTCAGAAATAATAAAAGCACACAACACGTATAATGTTACAGAATTAATAGAAATTATTAAACATTTACAAACTCATGTCCAATGGAGGTTGTAGTCTAAAATTCGGCTACTGACTACCATATTTTTTTCCGTTTGTAAGCAAACAATTTGATGTATGAATTTACTTAAAATTCATTTTTGTTTGACCTCAAAGAGGAAGCTCTGACTGAGCCCTGAGAGCACTGTCAAAATCAAGAGGTTGAATCATGTGCCGGTATCTCTATACTGAAAAAATGAATCGGCCTAATTTTATTCAAGTTTATTATGAATAATAATTACACATATTCTCATTGAGCCAAATTATTTTGTCAATAAAAGCTGACAAAACCACAACGGTCTCAATCTCTAAAAGCGAGTTTCATTCCATAGGATTTTTCGAATTTTTTCTTTAAGACAAAAAACCATTTATGAAAAAAGTGAGCAAAGAAAATCAAATCGTGATAATTCAGTGAGGATTTAAAACTTGAGTTTATACACGCAGTCAATGACGTTCAATGACAATAACGAGTGAAGAAAGGGCGTCGTAGGGTAGAAAAATTGAATTTGAAAAAAAATGTCAATGCAAATTTAGCTTTGAATTATAATTGAAGTCTCCAAATGAAAAGATTAGAAAACTTACTGAGAAAATAAAACTTGGTTGACCGTACATATAAACGATACTGTAGTTCTACTTTTGAGGCTAGATGTGAATACTATTCACTTTAAATGTAGACGGGCAATTTGACACTGATAAAGTAGATTCGATTACACCATTATTAATCGGATATCTTAAAAATCGTATGGAAAATAATACTGGAGAAATCACGGTCATTCTGTTCAGAAACATTACTGATAGAAAAAGAATAGAAAATTGAGTAAAGAAATTGAAAAACACGTTGAAAACCAAATTGCACGCGTAAAAACTTCCGAAATCCATTCATGGATTACCTTTCAGAGACCATTTGACCACTCTCTTTACCTACGTAAGTTATGTTGGTAAAAGAGATTTAACTGGAGAAATTTTATTTCGTTGATCATCAGTGAACTCCAAAACTGTCTCTGAAGTAGATGAAGTTGCTCAAGCTTATCTATCCAATTAGAGTTCCAGGTCAGAGCAAGATCTTGCTGTCGTTCTGAGAGGACGGTTTCAGCCATTGCCATGTCATCTTCGTGAAAAGATACTTGAAAAAGTTACAAGTTTGAAGAGAATTTTTGCTGTTAAAAATTAAAAGGCATTTTTGCATATTTCCAGTTGATTTATGAAATTTATGATCCCGTAATTGGTGTTAAGTTCAGTTAGGTTAGTTTAGGTTAGATTAAACGAGGAAAGGCTACGTTGTGTTACATCAAGTCTGTATGCAACAATTTCAACCACATTCATACAAGGTCCTTCAGTGATAAGCATCTGCCCCTTTTAACTAAAAAAATCATTATGACAGCACTTTTAAGATATCACTTTTTAAAACAAATGGAGCGCCAAGGTACATGAGGCAGAAAAATTTTCATATAATGTAAGAAATAAAAATTCAGAAATCCTTGTTGCGTATTAGAGGTGGACCAAATATTCGCATTCGCGAATATTCGCAAGTTTTCAAGTATTTGCTGTCGCATTAGCTTGTAGACCTGCAAATATTTAAAGAATATTTAGGCATTTTCTTCCATCCTCCAACGACTGCTGCTGTTAGAGCAGGAAGCATGCTACAGCTGTAGTGGCTGGATATGGTATCACCGATATACGTCACGTTTGATATCATATGTTACCAGACAATTCTGTGCAATTATTACAAATTTACAATGCAGGCCAGTCAGCGGGAGCCTTAGTCGAGTGCGGTTATTTACGGGCTCTTCTCTGTCCTGTCATCTGTTGTCACCTGCGATCGTGTATATTTTTATTTGCAACTGCTGGGAAATGGCATCTACATCCAGCCTAGTTTGGAATTTCCTCGAAAAAATTTCTAGCGGCATTGCACGGTGTAAGCTTTGCAATGGTAAATCTTCTAGGAAATGAAGAACAACATCCGGGCTGAGATACCACCTGAACAGCAAACACCCACAAGAATTCAAGTCTATGAGTAAGGAAGAAGAAGAAGAAGAGAAAGTAAAAAGAAGAAAGCATCACCAACAACGGCATTAAAAATTAAACAAATAACTCGGGAAGCGTGCGTAGAAAAAATGTGGGATGCCAACAATAAGAAAACAAAAAGAATGGATAAAAACTGTCAGAAACAGTGGTATTGGATGATCTTCCTTTTTCTCATTTGGAAGATATTAGTTTTCTCCAGCTCATTAAAGAAGTGGCGCCATCATACCCACTGCGTCAGAGAAGGTACCACAGAGACATCATTTGTGAAAAAATGTATGGCTGCGTGAAAGCTAAAATTTCACAATCAATCAGCAATGGTAAACATCCAGTGAAGCTAGCTTTTACCACCGACGAATGGTCGGATACTCAATCAGAAGTTTCTCTGTTATCTTTGACTTGTCATGCTGGAGACAAGGAGTTCAAGCGTCGCATGTATGTGTTGTGTTGAACAACTCAACGAATGACAGAGCGAAGTATTTAACTCACTCTGGGATAAATGAACATCATCTTATCAGATGATGTTCACTGCGGGATGAGAGACGCTGGTGCCAACATGATAAAAGCTTTCTTTCCTTTTGGCGTAAATAACACAAACTGCACCAGTCATCAACTGCACCTTACCGTTAAAAATGGCTTGCCATCTGAAAAAAACAGTCACTGAAGTCATTTCAGAATGTAGGTCAATTGCAACTCACTTTAATCATTCAACCATGGTTCAAGAAGAACTGAAAAAAATACAGGTCGAAATAAATGCTCTACAACTCTTAGTAATGCATGACGTTCCAACTCGATGAAAAACCTTAATAAATCTCTCTGTTTCAATGCTAGTTCCAGTGAGAAAATCACAGCATTGACCAATCGAGATAATGATATTCTGACTAGTTGTATATGAGTCCTCCAACCCTTAATTTGAAGACATCACGAAGAAAATCTGCAAGGAGTCCACTTCACTCGCTGATGCCATACCTCTCATCACTGCATTGAAGAAAATAATAACATCATCACCCATAGACAGTTAAAAAAAGATTTGAAAAGAATTACGTTACTCACAAAAATAAACAAGTAGTTTGAGTTTGCAGAAAAAAAAACTTCTGCGCCATATCTACGTTTCTAGACCCGAGGTATAAAACAAAATTTTTCCCTTCAATGGCTCTCTTAAACAATGTCAAAGACAGCGTCACTCGTAAATGTGAGGAAATTCAAAAACCGAGGTGTGACTTTAATACTGGCCAAGCAAAACAAACTTCATCAAAGAAGTCATGCAATGTTCAGATACCATCTATACCAGCTGAAGCCATGCATGAATGCTATTCTTTCTTCAAGCAGTGACGATGAAGACGACCAGCTATGCCAACAGACATTAGCAGCAACCATTGACGAGTACAAAAAAGAGAAACGAATATCCACTGATAAAGATCCTCTTAAATGGTGGAAGTTAAACGCGGATATTTCTCCTGATCTTTCTGAATTCGCAAGGGCGTATTTTGCTAGTCCGCCAACCAGCGTTGCGAGTGAGCGTCTTTTTAATGGTGTCGGCCTTGTTTACGACGAAAAACGGAGTAACCTGACTGGGGAAAGAGCAGAAAAATTTTTTTTTTTTAAATTCAACCTTCCAATAATTCAATTCAACTATTAATAATAGATGAAATTGGACGACTTCTAGGAAATCACACTTTTAGGATAAAAAGGAAAACCAACGTAGCTAAGAAAATCATGATAAAAACAAACGTTTCGGATCACAAAAAATCCATCCTCAGTGTTCTGAAAAGCAATGAGTCAGAGTATTAAAAACTTTTTCCAAACTCAAATTTTCTGAATAAACCAACAAATAAAATATTGACATCAAAAAAGACAAAAAAAAACACAATAGTAAAACAAAACCTATAAAACATCCCAACAAACAATAGAAAGTTTGACCGCCGTGTCACATTCATTTATGGACGGACGGTTTTTTAAAAATGTACATCGATTCTAAAATACGGAGATCGGACAAATATGGGGTCGAGTCCAAAATTGTAAAATTAATTTTTTTAAAGAAATGGTCGTTGTCCAAACAATGTTCTCTTATAGACGAATTAGATGGCTTAGTCAGGTTATTGCCCGTACGAAAGGAGACTCCCCTGGAGACTATTAATAATGTACTGCGGCGGTTGGGGAAAGAGGTTGGTGGGATGCAGGCAAATCGAAACAGTGAGTCCTCGTCCCGTATCCTGGAAACATTGAAAATTGAACGGATGCCAACAATTCAATTTTCTATGACTAGGCTCTTACAATGAAAAAATGAATTAGAATAGTCCACATCCCAGGACTGCAAATTTCAAATAAAATGCGAATAAAATATCAAATTACTAGAGATTTGCAGCATAGAGTAAACATTCACATTCGCGAATATCAAAACTATATTTTCGCGTTCGCGAATATCAAAACAATATATTCGCGTTCACGAATGCTGAAAAACAGATATTTGGTCCACTACTATTGTGTATATATAGGAAAAAACAGTGTTGGGCACGTAACTTTTAAAATGTTGCGGAGCAGCCGCAACCGCAACACCACAAAAAAAGTTGCGACACAACCGCAACAGCAACTTTGAAAAAACCAAAGTTGCGATCGCAACCGCAACTCGCAACCGCAACTTTTCAATTGCTAAATGTAATTAAATTAAATTTTGTTCAATTTATTTTACGTATATATTGCTATGTATAAAAATAATATTAAGATATTCAAAATAGTGCATTGTTTTACTAAAAAAATTGATAGATCGAGTAAATGTGTGAATGATCTTTCAGTATCTTGATTTTGAATGAAATATCAAGATCATGAAAGAAACGTTTCATTTGTAAATATAGCATGAACAATAAAATGAATTCCATTTTCTAATAATAATAAGGTTGAAAATGTACCTAGCTAGTAGCTATATTTTCATAGGAGTTCCGAATATTTAGCAAAAAATTAGAAAACATATAAGTGCAGAACATTAATAACAGCCTATACGACGGATTAAGAAAAAACATACAAATGCTCCTGTAATATATGATATTCCTCGGCTTTATGGTGTTCCTCTGTTAAGATTTAAAACTGTTTCATGATCTCAATGTGACAATGTCAATGTGCTGTAATGACGATCAACGTTGCCTTTCAAAAATGTTAACATTTCAAAATGTATGTATAAAAGCCGAGCACGTCGTGGTCTCAAAATTTCCTTGCCTATAAGGAGAAAAGTCGTTCGACCGCAGCGCTCGATGGTATTGGCGTGTTGAATTGGATGAACGAAGCGACAAATTCACTTGAAGGTTAAATAATGAGTTACACAAAATATACTTATATACTGTAAGCAAAGTGTTTGTGTTTCACTTTATCTCCTAATGCTAATAATATACAGTTGCCAGACGGGTTGTACCCTGTACGCTTAAGCTTCAAACGAGTATGAAACGCGTATTGAACTCTATTGAAGTCATTTTAGAAATTAAATTACCATCGTGATGTTGCGGTTGCGAGTTGCGGCCTGACACGTCGAAAATTGTTGCGATCGCAACAGATTCGCAACTTTCCAAAAATTGTTGCGGCGCAACCGCGACAGAAAAAGTTGCGATCGCAATTGCGGCCGCAACTTGTTGCGGCGCAACTGCCCAACACTGGTAACAACTTATGGTTGAAAAATGTTTCATTAAAACTGAATTAAAGCATAAAATGTTTCAGCGCTATCAACACTGCAAAAATGCGACAGTTTTAGAACTTAAAAATTGTAGATCACACAAAGAATTAGTTACAATAAAACTTCTTTCGTCTCCATAAGGTAATTTCCTTTGAATGACAATGTATTCAAAAATTGTAAAATTGCTGATGACATGATGGCTCATTTCTTTACTTTTCAATGTTGCAACATCTTACAATTTACACATAGTATTTGTGAGTTATTGCATAGAAATTCAACAAGATGGAATTTAGTTTAAATAGCTTTAATCAGCAGATAAAATTTTCATTGATGGACAGGTGGGAAAGCTAAGCTTTATTACATTATTGTACTTATCATTAAGGACCATCTGAAAATATAGCTCACTAAAAGAAAAAAATTCTCGTTCAAAAAAACAATCTTTCATCATGTGTGATACAACTCGTGGTGGTGGATCTATCTGATAAAGTAATATAGCCCCTATAATTGCCGCTGTGCAAAATGAGCAAATCGAATTTTTTCATGAAGAAATAGCATTAGCTTGACTCTCTGCTAAACGAAAACTTAAAACTCCAATTCAAACTGTGTCACTATAAAACTGTTGTTAGAGTTCTGGAATTTTCACTTGTACTAAGTTTCATTAACCTTGTAATTGGCATAGGTCTGGAGGAAAGAAGTTCGCTGGATATCACAAAACAGGGAGATTTTGAAATTAAGTTCACGATATATAGTGCCTAATTCATAACAGCTCAGATGGTATCAGGCTCAAGGGACTACTTAAATCTCAACTGATGTTCTTCTCCTTGAGTGAAATCCAAGTTGCTTTTTGTGCATCGGAAGTACCCTTATGTTATTGCACAGTAATAATAATACTGAGACCATTAAATAGCAAATCTCAATTTGACTTTTAGCTCAGAATTGAATGCCTTGAAACTATATTAGAAATTTTCGCATGAGACTATCTACCAATTCTCTAAGGCGCTATTTTATTTCTTTCCTACTCATTATTCCATGTCAATGTTATAGAATCATTGAATTATGATCATTACCCATACAACATGATGTCTGGGTCTCTTTTGAAAAATTTTTCTTGCCAATTTGAAATAGATCAAATTGATTTCAGGAGCTGAGGAGCTCTTTGGAGCTGAGTTAGACTAAATCAGTGGTATTTTGGGATGGCTTCAGGATAGTAGTAGTAGTAGTAGTAAAACCTCCAGGATCTAGGTGAATAAAATTTCATATCTTGAACAATGACGACTGTATATTATTCTATGTATGGATAAGGACTTTAGGGCTGATTAAAAGAATGCCAAAACAAAGCCTGAGTACAACTGTCTGACGCACAAGCTATTTGGCATGTTGTCTGTTCTCGGTCGAAAAATATGGATAGCTTTCATGCAGCCACTGGTATAAACAGATTTAAAATTCCCTTTCACAACTTTCGAGGACAATATCAGTTATGATTCAAATCCGTTTTCCAAAAAGAGTCGCTTAACCAGGAACTTATTATTGAACCCAGCAAAGTTAGGGAATAAGACAATTTCTTAGCGGTTTTTACTTATCAAATGGACACAGAGCTTAATTTTAATTTCAACGTAGTGATGTATTGCTGAATGAAGATTTACTGGGATGTTTATTTCGAAGATCAGTTGGGTTTGACTTTTTTACAGCTACAAAATCGATGTGAATGAAGTCCAATGCACAGAATTGAATTTGTCTAGCTTTCAACAAGCCGATCATGCGATACAAGCCAAACATTGACGAACAACTTCACATGACGGAACTACCAGCAATTATTTTCAAGTGAGAAAGATTGAATTTATTATGAGGTGAAAAACGTGAGATTCGTTAAAAGCCCCCACGAAACACTGCGACGGTCTGAGGTAAAAATTCATGTCAGTATCTACTTCAAGTTGCAGATTCAAAGGAAAGCATTAGGAACACCTCATGGTACAAGAGTTTAAGAAACCCTGAACAGAACTTCTTTTCAAACCCACATAAGGGAAGAAACTGTCAAACATATATTTTACTAGTTCTTCACTGCAGAGTAGCTCTTCGTCGAAAAGGTTCGATGTGTCCAAATTGAATAGCTTTCGAATTCATTAAAATAAGAAACTACTTTGCATTGACCGCTACTCAGCCTTCGGGCTACAAGAACCTGCTTCCATAATGGTTTCACGTCTCATTAAACGATCATTGTAAGAGATGAAATTTAGATTAGATTATATATTAGTTTAAGCCTCCCTAACAACAGCATAGGTTTTCCCGAGAGATGAACAAGGAAGACACCCTTCAGTATAACCTAAGGGAACGAGGAATCTCTGCAGATTAGGTGTGTCCCACACTCCGCGCTTATTAAACACGATAAACGTTGACCAAAAAAGCAATACGAGCTAAAAGAAAAAGAGCTACACTGAACCGAAAAAAGATGGTCAGTAATTAAAAAAAATCTGTTCTATTTTTAAGAAAAGAGAGGCCTACCCGTCGTTCATCCTAGGATTTCACGTCTATCGCACGGAGGAGCTAATTCTCGCGTAAAAAAGTTTTATCTACGTGAAGGATAGGAAAGAAAAAGAGTCAGCGATCTATGTCACCCATTTCATTTTCGCTTTACAGCATGCATTGTAATCTAAAATAACTCCAGCATTGATGCTTCTAAGCTTGAGAATAAAAAGCAAGGCGAAAAGCGCTACACGTATGGTCATTTTTAATAAAAATGATCATATAAAACTGAACGTTTCGGACAACTTACTATCCATCTTCAGCAAGAAATCTCTGTAAAACGAAACCAAAGAGGAAAAATTAATACACTAAATAAGTATCTATAAAAATCTAAACTTTGAAAAAACACTAACAACAATAAAATAATATCAGAGGAAAAATTGAGTAGCTGAATTAGGTGTTGGCATTATGAAGCGGGCAATAGGCAGCTTTGTTATTCCTTGTTTATATTCAAGTTTAAAATTTCCTGTTCAAGACTCGAGCAACGTAAAAGTTTGCCCATGCCATCCTACGGGTGAGCTGTTTTGATAAAATCCCAAGAAAACACTTCACCAAATTTTGACTTTTTTACTGAAATGAAAGGAGTAGCTGCCTTTAATAAATTTTATCTCCCTGAACACGAAAATCATTATTGACGTTCTCTCCTGGCTCAGCGTTTAAAGTTATTTTATTTTTTACTGTTTTAAGTACAAAAAGTCATGTATACGCATCAGAAGAAAAAAAGATAGCAAAAGAAGAAAAAAAATTCTCGCCACTCATTTCTGTCGCCGTTGGTGTCATAAATCACCTGACCTTGCGGTATAAAGCGGTTCCATGTACGATGGCTCTGTCTCAGAGAGCGGATAATTTCATCTCGCCGTGTGTGTTTCGGGTTTTATTGACTGTTTTGTTTAACATTGCCTTACTGTAGGTATGACTTGGTACATTCTTGGACAGATAAATTTTGTGGTCCACTGAATGCACAGCAAAGCCTCACTCCTGCGTCAATTCACTGGACAACTTTTGTTACGCCTGCGCTGACGTGATTTGTGGTTCCAGAAAGCGGTCATAGACTGCTGCAATGAAAAAGGCAAATTTACCATACTCTGGGTATCGTGTCGGAGAGAGGAATTGGGCTTTTCATGCTTACTGCACGAAGTGTTCATAGACTCAAAAGGCTTGGATTCAAGGGATAAAGTTTTTCACGCGTTTTGGCGGTCTCCACGTTTGGCATGAACCAACAAACTGAACCACCATTTGCTATCTGTGCATGACACCATGCGTCAAGAAAGGAATTCATACGCAGAAGAAGAAGAATATTGTACACGTACCCTGCGATACTATCTGTCATTCGCCCAGTGGCCAATGCTTCCACTCCTAGGGTAAAAACCCTAGTCTAGGATAATCAGACCCCTCCTAGGGCACAGTCTAGGATGAGGGAAAAAAATGCAAAATATATAGTAAAATCTATGTTTCAAATCTAGTTCATAAAAATCATGAAAAAAATAAAGGAGATTGTTAATAACTACAGTTGAATAACCCAATTAATTTTTTTTTAACCAGAAGACATTAATTCAAAGATGGAACGTATAAACATTTGATTCATAAATACAGCACAAGTTAACGTGCTACATACCGTTACTGAACAAGTTGCGATTCTTTTCGCTATGTGCGACGTGCAGTTTCTTAACAAGCTTGTGTAAGACAATAATTGCTAAAACAGAGGGATGCATTCACGCTTAACTTTGTTGAGTTGTCGTTTAGCGATCCAACTCAGGTAAATGAAATGATTGCCAATGCTTCAAACTAACTCGCGCGTATTTGGAGTTCTTAGATTACAATTCGGTGAAATTAACGCATTTAATACCTAGTTTCAGTTTGACTCTTCGCATATCTTCAATCTATAAGATTAAAAATCTATAACCTAATTAGGAGCTTTTGTTCAAATTTTTTGCGTGTTGCTTTTGCTTTTTTTGCTGAATCCATCCCATTAGACTGAAACGATGTCAGAGATAAATGGCATTACTTCACAAGAGAAAGAGATTTTTTCCCAATTGTAGATGCCTCTGGGTTGAAGAAGTTTCACAAATCCGAAAGAGGTTTTCTGTCGAGGTTCCTGTACATGACCTCGTACTCTGATCTGCTTGATGCTTCAACACAGAATCCAAAATCTTTCTCATATATATTAGACGAAATTCCGCGAGTGAAAAAGTTTGTCGATAAGAATTGTCTTGAGGAAGAATGGTGAAAACATTACTTGGATGAACAATTAACACCAGACATGTCAGCCGAAAATAACTGGGAAACAATGTTTGGCCGTAAAAATGCTACCATGTTATTCAAATTTTGAAATTGCAATTTCAACGTTGTTGTCCCTAGCAATTTCAAATTCTTGCGTTGAACGTTTCTTAAGCCAATTAACTTTAACCAAAACTTCACAAAGAACTAGTGTGAAGAACGAAATCGTGCCTGGTTTGATGCATGCAGTGTTTTACCTTGAAGAATCTGCATCACTGTATCTAATTTTTAAAATAATACTAAACTAATTAAGGCTATTAATGAAGTAAAAAGGAATGCCAAGTGTTCAGAATTTTCATCAACGTCATTGCCGAAGAAATATGAATTGCCTGGACACAAGTATTTGAACAACTGAATTTTTCATGTATTTCAATGACTTCGACTTCTGGGTTGAGGCAAAGATTCCAAAGTGTTCAGAAAATATTCATTCAACGGAATATTATATCCGAACAAAAAATTAAATGTTCAACTTATTACATCACCCGAACAAAAAAAATATTAGGGATAATTTTATTTGGTCAAGAAAATTAATCTATTATTTAGTTGCTTGCAATTTGCAATTACAGCATGAAGACGATTGTAGTTTGAAACTAGCTTCTGAAACTTTTAGTGGAACCTTGTTCCATTCTTCAACGCAGATTGTCCTTAATTCCGCAATTTTGGGGGGCTCACTTTTTGCAGAGTTGATTTCAGTATTTTCCGCAAATTTTCTATGGAATTGAGGTCAGGAGACTAACTGGGCCATGGGATAACACTTATTTTCTTAGTAGCAAACCATTCATTTGTTAATTTGGCCTTATGCTTTGGGTCATTGTTTTGCTTGAAGATCTACTTGTGCCGGCCGTAGAATTTTCTTACGCCAATCAGTTTGCGTTCCAGTATCTACCGGTACATGGAACTGTAGTGTCGTACTATCGGCACTACTAGAGTTATTGTAGCAGAAGCTTTAACTTCACTTCAGTTCCCTAAGCCGCAAACTCGGGAGAAGGATAAGTATACGCACAGCAAGGCTCCTAATAATGTACTGATTCCGTCGGTGACAGACCTTCCTTAAGACTAGCAATGCCCAGAAGTCAAACAAAGATCTTCCGTTGCTTGTAAAAGGCAAAGCGCAGCAAGACACCATAAAGGACTTTGCCGGCCAGCTTCCGGCGGTTGTGGTCTAGGCATTTCGGACCCATCCGAACCCAAATGCAATTATGACATCCGGCGGCGCCCAGCCCACAAGGCACATTCCGAGATACAACAATTTCCCTCCCTTTAAATGAATATATGGCAAAAGGAAGGCGAACTCAACAACCCATTCGCATTACAGATTTAGTTATTCTACCTGATCTACGCGGTTCATTTTGTACAGGTGAACTGCTAACAGGCTGCAAAGTAGAAGGCTCAGCCGCCTTGCTACTGAAAGATCCTAAATTACTAGAGGAATGAAGCAGCTGATTTGAATGTCTCTTCCAGATTACATTTAATGCTAAGATATGAACATGAAAGACATTAACAGCAACCTTACCAACAATAATTCCCTTTAGCCACTTGGGACCATCTCTTAAATTCAGAGCAAGAACATGATCACCGACATCAAATTGAGTTACACACATTGGCTTAGACCTGGACACAGAGTATTTACGATGAACTCTATCTCTAGAAGTAACAAATTTACGATTGTTCAGCGCAACAGAGGGAGCAATTTTTGTGACACTATGAGGAATGCAATGTGATTGAAATAACGCTTTTGCAAGACGTGATTTAAACGATTCGGAAGAGGAGAGTTTTTTCAACAGGTCTTTAATGACTCTTACCCCAGTCTCAGCTTGACCATTGCTTGCTGGAGAGTAGGGCGGAGGTGTGAGGTGCTCAATGCCGTTGGAAATTAGAAAATTATTAAAGTCTTGAGATGAAAAGTTAGAAGCATTGTCACTTACGAGCACATCACACAACCCGTTTCTGCTGAAAATCATTCTCAAGGCATCGACAGTATCTGATACACTCGTGGATGGTACAACTTCGCGCTCTATGAATTTAGACAATGCTTCTACAGCAATGAAACCATTTTATTCTCGTAGAAAAGTGATCAACATGAATAAGCTCAAAAGGACGAGAAGGAATGTGCCATTCTACATATTTAGACTTAGGTTTTGCTCGATTTAATTGACATTGAGGGCAATTTTTTACAATGTCTTCAATAGTTTTGTCCATTCCGGGAAACCAAATAACAGATCTGGCCAACGACTTCATGCCACAAATGCCAGGATGTCCATCATGAAATGTTTCAAGAACTAAACTCCGTAATGACTTGGGAATTAAAACCCTTTCTTTATGAAGCATACAACCTTTCATGAAGGTCATCTGAGGTAGCAGGTTCTTAAATTTAGACAAATTAGGATTAGGTTTAGGTGGCATGCCAAACTTTATGTATTGTTTGAGTTGACATAGTTCACTATCCGCATCAGTGGAGTTCTTATATTTTCACACGTAACTGGCGTTTTCTCGAGAGAGTTCACTGCAAAGATCATTTCGTACGGTTCCAGCTCTGTTACCGTTGTGGGTAGAGGAAGCCTGCCAAGACAATCGCTATTTACGTTACATTTGCCTTTCGAGTAGTTGAAAACATAGTCAAACTGGGACAGTCTGAGAGCCCATCTTTGAATACGAGCATAACAATTGAGAGGTACACCCTTGTTATGTGCAAAATGTTTACAAAGAGGTTTTTGATCGTTATGAATAATAAACTTAGCAATAAGAAGAAATTTCTTGAATTTTTCAACACCGAAGACAACACTAAGACTCTCTCTTTCGATGTTAGAATAGTTTCGCTCTGCATTATTTATAGATCTAGAAGAAAATTGAACACGACACCAGTCATGAGAAGGACCAACGCGTTACATGCGTACGGCAGCAACCCCATAACCAGAACTATCCGTTTCAAGGAGAGTTTCATGGTTGGGATCAAACAATTTTAGAGGCTTATGCGAACGAAAGATATCCATGATTATTTGGACACTTTTATCCTGCTCTGGAGTCCACCGGAAAGGTACATCTTTCTTAAGTAGCGAATACAGAGGATGCATGACAAGAGAAAAATTGGGTACAAAACGACTGTAGAAATTACACAATCCAATGAAAGCTTGCAACTGTTTGAGGTTTTTAGGAACAGGAGCATTGAGAATTGCGTCTACTTTCTCAGAATTAGGGTGAACACCTTTGTTATCGAAAACGTAGCCTAGATAAGACACACGATCATTTAAAAAGGTTACTGATTCAGTTACTGATTCCGTCGGTGACAGACCATCCTTAAGATTAGCAATGCCCGGAAGTCAAACAAAGATCTTCCGTTGCTTGTAAAAGGCAAAGCGCAGCAAGACACCATAAAGGACTTCGCCGGCCAGGTTCCGGCGGTTGCGGTCTAGGCATTTCGGACCCATCCGAACCCAAGTGCAATAAAGACATCCGGCGGCGCCCAGCCCACAAGGCACATTCCGAGATACAACAGAAACTATCCATTTTGCCATCAATGATGTTAAATTTTCCTACACCCTGAAAAGAATTTCCCTACATCCTACACCCTGATTTGCCTCCTCTATGCCTGAAAGTAGGGAGGGGATTTTTGGTGTCTCGTTCAAACATGGCGAGAATCATTTCGACCGAAGAGCTCAATTTTACTTTCGTCGGACCACACAACCCGTTCCCAAAACTCACAACCTTTGTCAAGATGGTCTTTGGCAAACTTCAAACAGTTCTCCACATGTTTAGCTGTCAAAAGAGGAGTCCTACGAAGAGTGAAGGTTTGTAGACCACTACGACGCAATTCTCTACTGATAGTTTTTGGACTGACGCCCGCGCCATGAAACTCAAGTCCTTGTTGCAGATCTCTACGGATTTTCATGGGTTCATTAGTCACTTTACGAAGCATATACCTTCGACAGCGATCCTTGATCTTGCGAGGAGCTCCGGCTCTTGGCAAATTAGAGATTGCACCCATCGCTTGACACTTCCGAACAATAGCTCCAATAGTTGAGTATAGAAGTTTAACATGTTCAGCGATTTGCCTGTATGTCAATCCTTCATTAAGAAGTTTAACTATTTGCTTTCAATTGCTTCTGGAACTTTTTTTGATTTTCGGCATTGTTGTCAGCGAGGTCTGCGTTCATGAAAATCTTGAAGGTAACTGATTGTGCTGATCATACTTGTTTGACTTCAAATGTGCTTCTAAGAGTTTCTCGGAACCTTCAAATGTTTCCGGGAGATAATGCAATAAAAATACTTACAATAATATTATTGTCATGTAAAATTGTCTGCAATATGTTTTGCTGGTCATTAATGAATGCTGACTGAATCTTTAAGTAATGTTTACTCCAACACAGAACTCGAACTCTTTGAAATACACGAAAAATTAAGTTGTGCAAATACTTGAGTCCAGCACTATAAAATGTGGAAAGCGTGATAGCGTTTTTATTATGTTGTAGATTGTTGTTTTATACTATGCATTCCCTGAATTTTTTTATGGGAGTAGTATACAGTAGCTTCTTGAAGATTAAAAATTATTTGTTTCAAGTTAAGTTTTCTCTTATTTTGTACAGATTGACCTATAAGGCTATACATAACAGCCTACTTATTGTGCAATCATTTTTTTTTCATCGGTCCAATGGCTCAACACCACGAGCAGGAAAAGAATATCAAATACGACTGCAATTTCTATCCAAATTTTTTGTTTGGTTTCTGTAACAATTATTTATGTATTGTGAACACTAGTTATGTAAATCTGGACTTCAATATTGTCGAACACTGTGCTTTGTGTGTCTGAGCTGTTTATCGATCCACATTTGAGAATATCTTTTGCAATTTAAGGACAAGATATCTATTTACACACATTTCTATAACAAAGGTGTTGAGATCATTCATTGATTTATTAACGAATCCTCAGAAACTTTAAAAAAGCTGTCAATGTGACGAAATTTATGGCAAAGCCAATAGTGTAATTAAAGACTATACGATAATTATTAATTTAGACCTCATTTATATTTTCTAGAGCAATCAAGGGGTATTCCAGGGTAAAATACATGCCAGTCTAGGGTACAAAGGTTGACGACCGTGAAGGCTTGCCAGTGGCCCCTCGAGAGGGATTGCATGTCCCTGATTTTCCCGCTAACTGATTTTCCCGCAGTTATCAAATGCGTCGATCAATCTTTATTGAATCGTATAAACTACCATCATCATAAGGGGCTAGTTTGCAGTGATATGAAACAAATACTAATTGTGTTAAGTTGACAAGGTGGATACACAAAGGACTTTCACTGTATAAGTGCGTGAGTTAGCCGCGCGAGGCGTGCCCATCGCAAACAGAAGGAATGGCCTGTACGAACAGCATTGATGCCTGACACTATAAACGCTCCATACGAACCATTAGTGAAGCCTAACAGTATTGCCCTACCACGGTTGCGCATAAAACTTGAACTTATGAAGCAATTTGCTAAAACTTTCAACCAAAATGCCCGTGCATTTGAATACTTATGCCAAAAGTTTTCATGCCTAAGTACAGTAAAGTTAAACAGAGGTGTTTTTATATGTCCCCAGATACGCAAATTTTGCAGGACAAACATTTGAATCAATTCGCAATCTTAATGAACTACATGTCTGGCAATGTTTCCGGAATGTAAATACACAATTCTTAGGCAACATTCGTGCTAAAAATAAAAATTAAAATTTTGAGAAAACTTATATCTGCCTATGACAAAATAATCCAACATGTCACTAAAACTGTTTTTCATACATTTACACATTGATGTTTTCCAAGTGAATTACGGGACTTTCAGTGACGAACGAAAAGAGGTACCTCTTCAGGACATTCCAGCAATGAAACAGCGTTACAAAGGAGAGTGGAGAATGTCTATGCTAAAAGTAGCAGATTTTTGCTGGATGATCCCCAGGGATGTTCCAAACGTCCATCACAAGCGACAGCTCAAAAGTCGACGTGTATAAAAAGCACAGTTTGTTAACTGCTATTCGTACAATTGTATTCCCATAGCGTTATTTGTTATATGAAAAAAATGAAATAACTCGAAAACCTGAGCCAGCAGGAAACTTTAAGTGTTATTTTTGTGTTCAGTTACCCGAAATTTATGAAATAACAGCATTCGCATTTCTGTAAATTTTTCATTGTTGAGGAGTGTAATCAGACCGAACGAAATATAACCTTCAAATTCGCACGAAACATGACCACGCAACTTCACAATAGGACAGGCGTTAAAAACTGATGCATTCTTTCATAACATTCAAATTTGTGTTCAAACAAGCGTTAAATAATTTCAAGCATAGTTCGAATTGAGAAAAATTTGGATTAAAAATATAAGTAACGTTGTGTTTTTCAGTCGACAGAATTTAAAAAACATAACGAGCTCTCCAACTCTTCAGTTCAGCTTAAGTGCTCGAAGTGTCTCATTAAAATGTGCACGACTGCGTGAAAGAGCTCAACGAAAGCATTATATTTTAAACACTAAACTACCGTCGACAGCGATATTAGATTAACAATATGAGTATAAATTTTGAGATAGTATTTCACTATAAAATGTCCGAGCACAGTATCATTTCATTTCATGTTTTCAAATAATGACCCAGTAGTTATAATGTCTTTGAACTTTTTGAAATATAATTCATATTGTTATGTTTCTGAGTCTTTTGTTAAAAGAGAGTCGTCTATACCTTTCAAACTTTATGGGAATCTTCTACCCTGCACCTACCTTCCTTTTCAAATCTCACTTTACACATTTCTAATGCACCTAGGGGAACGAAAATACATACAGATAAGTGAAGTAGAATTCTGAACACATTTGCCTCCATAAAATTTTTCGATTTTCGGAAAAAATTAAATAA
>JACJUY010001848.1:71743-104984 GCA_014220935.1 Platorchestia sp. MABIK | reverse complement strand
GCTGCACACAGCCACGAATGAAGTATTTGCTGGAGCTGTGGAGCTGCGAGAGGAATCATTGTGTAGCACTTGGAGCATGCACCTCCGTTTTCCATGGTTGTCATGTTGTAGAAACCAACTCAAATTATGGCATAGTATTCTTTTATACACCAAAAACTTTGGGTCTGTGATTGGAAAAATATTAATGTTGATGCTACTGACAGATTTACATCTGTTTCTACTCGATTTTACTTCGTTCACAGTGCCAAAAATATTTGTGTCTGCAATGGTCATTGAAAAATATTAATGTTGATGCTACTGACACATTTACATCTGTTTCTACTCGATTTTACTTCGTTCACAGTTCCAAAAATATTTGTGTCTGCAATGGTCATTGAAAAATATTAATGTTGATGCTACTGACATAACTACATGTGTTTGAACTTGATGTCTCCTTGTTGCCAGTCCGCCAGTTTGCTGACATCTGCCTGTTCTCCACGGCCCAGTACAAGTGCACTGTAGCCGAGGTCGACACTGAGTGAGTGCGAGTGGGGTGTTCTGTCTGTGGTAGCTCTTCTTTCTTGAGAGAAATAAAGTATTCATAAATTAAAGTAGATTACTCAAAATTTCATATATTTTTTAAAGTTTGCCTGTTTCACAAAATTGCGCAGTTCTTTCTCAATTTATTGGAGATAATCTTTCGTATTTGTTTTTGCCCACAAAAAGGTAAATTTAGTTAGATACCTGAAATTTATACCTGATGCTTGTTTATTATCGCACCTCTGAATGGTGATCAGTCACCTGTTTGATGTGTTGCACATTAAAAGCAAGCTTTTAGTTGGACAGTTGGATGAATTGTTTTGCAAAAGTTAGATTAATCAATTCCTTTAACAAATGTGAAACATTTAAAAATAGACTATTCTAGTTCCTACTAAACAAAATTTATTTATATTAAAGATCTAAGAGCATATAATGACAAATTATGTTAGTTTTAGGTATTTAACTTGAAATAGAATGAAAATTTCTTAATGCCAGATATGTGCCAGTTTAGTTTTAGACAACTTTTACCATCATTTTGTGACTCATTTTGTAATTTTTAGCTTCAGTCCAATAATTAAAGAAGTATTTTCATGGGTGTAACTGTTACTGCTTGCAGGAAACTTTGTCGTCCGTCATGTGTGATGGTCCATTGTTGATTCTGTTTATCACTTGCAGTGGGTCTCATTTGTTCCTTTTGCCATCTTCTTCCGGAGTTTTACTTTGCTTCTCAAATTGATAAGTTTTACATATCCTCAGAGAAATATTCTCATATTTACGAATTTGTTTTCTGGAAATTTAGATTCGTAATTACTGGCTTTGCTGAAAGTCACTGTGAGGGTATAAAGTAGGTCTTTCCCATGGACAGTTTGTTTGATTGTCTGTAGTCTCTACCTGTTGTTGTAGTGATGTTGTTGCTGTGTGGAAGTGCATATTCTTCCTGTGTCAGGCAGGGCGAGTCAGGTCTGTACAGGTTTGGAAGGCCACCACCACAGACGGGATTGGTGTGTGTGTGTATGTGTCTGTGTGTGGTGAAGTCTGTTGTCAGCTGTGAGGGCAGTCATTGAGGCGAGCTGGGGACGCTCAAATGTTGATCTCGTTGGTCTTCTTCTTTTTGCTGGCACAGCGACGTACACATCTCAATGGTGATAAATACTTCAGAATATGCGTTGTATGCACCATTTTTCTCCCAGGAGTTTGGAGGCAGATATTTGCCCACTTGTCTCTTATGGTGTTTTTAGCCGTGGTGGTTTGATCGCTGCATCTGCAAATAAAATTCGGCTTCTGTCATAAGGAACAGATCATTATAACTTTAGATTTTATTTTCCTGGTTCGTATTTTCAACTTGGGACTTACATTGTAATGCTTGTCTTAATTTTTCTGTTACATAAATATGGCTGTGATGTGTTTCAATCTAATGTAGGGGTGAAAGAATATTATGAACTTATTACTTTTTAGTCTACAAATTTACAAAGAGTGTTCATTGTGTAAACCTGCCTAGACACTCCTCTACATTTGTATCTCTCCACATTTGTTTGTGATAATGCTATTTAACATTTGAGGTTTCAAACAAAAACGTATACGGGAAACATTCATGTTCTTTTGGGTCTTGTTGCTTTGTATTAAATTGGTTGCAACTGTTTTGTATTTGTTGGGAGTGTTCAATATCCAACTTCCGGAGTCTACTCTGTGCCTCTTATGATTAATGCAGTTCTATTCTTCGTATCTCTATATGAGTGTGTGTGTGTGTGGCGCTTCGCTTTGTTCTGCAAGTCTAACTAAGGATTATTTTTGTACACTTCACAGCTGCTGGAAACCGTCGTTCTCCGGTTCCAGTGGTGGCACCTGCATCTGTCTCTCATGATTCAGTGTTGTACTAACTCAGCGCTCTGTTTGGCTGGCTCATTCCTACAAAGGAGTTCAAAGCATTAGACTTCTGGCTGAACACTGTAGCATGCGATTCTAACCTCAGTATGTGCAGCTTTTAACCCATATAAGAGTGGTGCCTAGACATCTTGGATTCTAGTGTACCGTCTCTGAATTTTGAAAGTTTCTGTCAGCATTCATCTCTCCTGCAATACTTTATTAATGTAAGACAATAAATGGTAGATCGAACATCTAATATTACCTTTACGGGACCAACAAATGTGCCTGGAAAATTATCATGGTCAAAAAGAAGTAGATGAAGTTGCCATGCAGCTGCAGATTGTGGCTACAAAGGGGCCAATGGTCTTTGTAAATACCCAATATTTACTATTGTCCTTCATATGGGTTTCAGCTTTGAGATCTTCCTATTTCAAAGTTTGGCCATATGAATTAATGCGTATACAAATAAATATATTCATATTACATCTATATATTGTTTTTAATCTGATTCTGTGTATATTTTGGAATGGTTCAATGTGTCTTCTTAAAAATATTTAAAATGGAGCCCCAGCTACTAACATACAATTACTGCTCTACTCATCTGGAAGTGCTGTACACTAGAGCAGCTTCATTAATGTTAATCAGTGTCGGATCAAACTTTGCTTTCGTTCAGAAACATCTATTTCAACACTGATCACCAGTTCTTTTGCAGCTGGGCTTCAGTTAAAGACTGTCAGGGTTTTAATGAGAGCAATTTTTGGCTTTTTTTATATTTTGAAAGTACCTATCTGCAGTATAGTTGAACCTTCCAGTTTCTAACCAATAAGATTTTCATTCGTGAAACAAATCACTTTTCTCTTTTTGGAAACACGCTTCTACAGGATGTTTTTTAAATATGGGACTACTAAAAATCTTTCATAACTTTTGATACAATGAACAGATTTTTGAAAACAAAACGGCAGTAGAATCCTGAGATTTATATCTTTTATTTTCTACCTACGTTTGTATAATAAATAGTCAAAATAAAAATCAGAGGACACAGTAAAATTCATCCTGCTGTGAAACTGCCATCAAGATGACAAACTGGACAAAGGAACAATTGGCTTTCATAAGCAGGATGAATATTACTGTGTCCTCTGATTTTTATTTTGACTGTAGTATCATGAATATGTAGATAGCAAATAAAAGATATAAATCTCAGTATTCTACTGCCGTTTTGTTTTCAAAAATCTGTTTATTGTATCAAAAGTTATTAAAGATTTTTTGTAGTCCCGTATTTGAAAATACCCTGTATAATGTTTCATATAAACACTGGTGACTTAATGGGTAACTTTCACTGTAGGGTGTAGTTTTTTCTTGAAAATACACCTCAAATAGTTGGCAAAAATATTCAGGTGAGAGAACCCCCGTCCAGCCATGTGAAGCAGCAACACCTGTAATTTGGTGATCTCTTTGGCAAGTGTTTGATGCTGCAAGGCTGTATTTCCAAGGCGTGTGACCTCAGTGAGCCTCCAGTGAATGTTCTGTGCTAGCTAACCATGGAGTGTGTTGGTGGGCTGTCTGTGCTGCAGAGAGGGCTGTCCAGTGGGGCCTGGTTTCACGCTGTCCAAAGTGGTGCACCTCACGCCCCTCCTAGCCTACAACAAGGACAAGAGAGGCCTTGCTCTTGATGGTCAACTAAAGCACGAAGACACTAATTTGGCTTCCTCGTCGCTGTGAGTGCTTCTTCGTCTTCAGCTCATCTCTCACGCCGTGTTCGACTGGAGCTTTTCTCTCTTTCAGATGAAGAAACTTTTCAAATAATTTTGCCATCCCTTTAAAGAAAACGGTGGTGGTTTAGGGGAGGTTTTAAAACGGTTTTCCTATTTTATTAGAAAAAAGCAACTAGATATTGAATCCTCTTAAAATAATGTTTGCATGAATTTGGTTGAATTTGCCTGCCTACTAATTTAATCTATTTTTCAGCTTGCACGTGCACATTTAAGTGTTACCTTAATATTTATGGGGAATTTATTGGATGTTTGCACTGCCTACTGACCAACTCCTTGCATTTCTGTGCAGTCCAGCATGCATGCTGCACTAACTCAGGCCTGTACTGCAGAACTGATGCTTCAGGTGGAGTCCAGGCCTAGTTGTAAATTACAGTATTATTTACTGCTCACCCTTCATACTTAATGTTCGGCTAATAATATCCTCTATTATTAATATATTTCTAATATTTGTAGTGAAAATTCTGTGAAGCTTGAAGTAACCATTTTTTTGGAGTACTTTTTTATTTGATTTGTCATCTATTGCCCACTTTATTATGATATTCTTGAGTCCTTGATTTTTATCTTTTAATTATTTGTTTTTATGCATCATTTACTTACTTCTTGCTTCTCAGATATTCTGAAGCTATAATTGAGACCTTTTTTGTCCTCCTATCCTTTAGGTCATTGCATTCCATGATATCCTATATGGAGTAACTTGATGTACTTGACTTCACTGGTTTTTTTCAAACCTGTGGTGCTCTTTTGTATAACCTGCACAGCGCATTTTTTATGACCTGTGGGACTTTTCATTACATCCTGCGGGGCCTTTTGTTGTCGTGTGGGACTTTTCTTGAATCCTGTTTTAATCTTTTATTCACGTTCTTGGTTTCCTTCTTTCTTTTTGCGTGAAAATTTTTTTCAATTTTTAGTATTTCCATTTTCTAATAACTACTTGAACCACAATTTTTGCCATTTTAAAATTAAATTGATTTATAGTTCATCCCTTGGTTTTTTGCAATCTTTCCTAATCTTTTTCATATTTATTTTCTTGTTCTTGAGTTGTACATATTTTGTTCTCAATTTTCAGTTTTTTACATTTTTTTCTTCAGCGTGTTTCATCCATTATTTCCTTTTTCTTCTTATTCCTTCCTTTCTTTTTTTGTTCCTATTTAATTTGTTTTCTGTACATTATATTCTTCTACTTATTTTTCTCTTTCTTTATTCAATTTTCATTGGAAATCCCCTTTAATTCACAGGTTTTCATCTAATTTTGATTGCATGTGTTCCCTTGTCTTTTGTATTTTATTGAAGGCTTTTTTCTCTCTTCCTTTTTTGTCCATTTTACCTTAACATGTTTTTTATCTGATATTTGTTCTTTTTTATATATTCTCTGTCTAGAGTGCTGATATTAGTTCTTTCTTTTCAGTTTTGTTTGTATTGTAACCCGAACTTATGATGCCTTGTGTCTTCCTAATTTCCTAAAGTGAAGTTTGAAGACTCCTGCTAATGACGGTTCATTTAGTTACCTAATTCATTCTGAGAGTCTTCCCTATAATGTAATTGGTAGGCTATTGAAGCTGTCTTTATATAGCTATATCCTGACATTAGTGGATACAAAGCTTCAAATGCATATGCTGTAAGAAAAGCTTGACTTTGCCTAACAGTCATTCCAAATTGCTGTTGCTTCTTTGCTTTCTGCTTACATCAATTCTTCTTTTGTTAATAACAGTTTATTTTGTTCCTAAGTTATTTCTTGCATCTTCCAGAAACTGAGACATGGAAAAATATTGGCTTCAGGAAACACATTTTGGAGGGTGCTCTGATCCTTCCTTATTTTTATTGTTCATGGTGGTTTTCCGTTGTTGAATCATGTCCATCCTACTTCTTCTCCAGATGAGTGGGCAAGCACATGTACAAGCTGACGTTACTGCATTTAGTTGTCTGAATACATTGTTATAACAAGAGTTCTTCTTTGCACTTTGTGAGAAGGCAAACAGTTGGTGCGTGCACTGATTCTTGCCTTCAGCTCATATAACTCTGAACTATCGATAAGTATTTACAATAATTGGGTGGAAAAAGTCCTCATATGTTCCAGCAGTGTCTAGCAGAGTTAGAGTGAGCAATAATTGGTCTAAATTCATTGAGCATAGCTTTGCCTTTGGAGTGACATATGGGTTGCCTTGTTTTGTTCTGGTCTTCCCTTGCCACCAAGTCCTGGTTGTTTTCTGATGTCTTCGTGCACAGCTTGTACGGAATTGCCTTGCTGAATTTGGTAACAATTAGCACGTTGTTGAGCTGTGATGAACTGTTGTTCAAGTTTGATTGACTATGGTGTTGAAGCATCTATTGTAAGAGATCCTTTGTCTATATAAAGGTTTTGGTGATTAGTTCCCATGATGAAATCCAAAATCGACCTTGTCAGTAATTTATAGTTGTTGGTGACTTTTAGTTCTGTTATCTCATGAATTCAATTTTCATAATCTTAATTTAGATTTTTTATTGTAATATCCCACAAAACAAGGGACATCAAAAAACACTGGCTCAAGATGGATGAAATATACCTCCATTGCACATGCATGATTATTCTTACAAATACCAGTACAGTTGCTCACTTTACTTCAATACTCAACGTAGAAATTATTGTTTGAGAGCAAATGTTCCCAGCAGAGCAGGTGACCATGACTGTATATAAGTAGAAGTCACAAGCTGATGATAACGTTACAGTGGAGGTTGCCCTGTGGGGCCCGGCTTCTCGCTTAGTAAGGTCATAAATCTGACTCCTCTGCTGGCTGACAACCGCAACAAGTACGGACTGGCTCTTGACGGTCAGCTTAGGGATGAGGACACAAACCTGGCCTCTTCAACCCTGTGAGTACTTTGTGTGTGGTTGCCTCCAAATCTTTCCAGCTCAAACCAAAGGCCTGAACCTCAATATTCTTCAGAGTATGGCTCAGTCTGCCATTGTTGGGGCAGGGCTTCTTGCTGCCTCTAATGGTAATAATGTTCCAGAGACTTACATTGCAGTGATGTGATGTCTCAGAATAGTGACTCCATTTTAGTGCCTAGTTTCCTCAGGGCTCAAGGCCTCCTCTTGTAGGGGCTGTGGATCTCTCAGAATAGTGACTCCATCTTAGTGACTCTCAAAGCCACCTGTTGGAAGGACTGTGCTTCTCAATGCAGTCACAGGAGGTCAGAAGAGTGACCAAAAGAGTGTTCAGAGCAGTAGAGCTGGACTTATCAAAATAGTGATATCAGACGTTTTGGATTAATGACTTAAGAACTTTTCTGAGTGGCGAGTGAACTTAGCCAAGTTAGCTCTGTCTCATGATTTATGTTGATGAAGTTCAAGGATAGGGATAAAGACTTATTAGCTGAAGTAAATTTCTATTTTCTACGTATTAACTGTTTTTTATTCCAGGACCTTATCAATGAAAAATTACTTTGTGTGATGCATAATTTTCATGAAAAATTTCACCGCTGACTTAGAATAAAGTATTTATTACTTCAATGAGAGTGCCCGTGATTTTTTCACTTCATAACTCGTAAAAGCAGTACATGGTAGTAATATAGTGAATGGGTCACATTGTTCATTTCTGTGGCTATATTCTGTTCTGATACAATAATGTACTCTCTAATATCAGTTATATACTCTATGCAAGTACTCTGGATTTTAGCACATATTTTTCTAGCATTGTTCTGTTATAATATAACTCTCGGGTGGGGTCAAGTCTTGTATCCTAGAGAATCAGCACTCTGAAGGAAAGATGTGTGGCCTGGATCTCACAGTTAAGTAGACCTGCTTGTCTTCAGAATAGGCTAGGTTTTTTGTTCTGTCACAAATCACCTCTTTTATCAGTTTATTGCTGTCCTTTTTCTTCAATTCTCATTTTCTCATCACCTTCTATCTTGTGTCATGAACTTTTTTCGATCTAGCTCTTTCTTTGTACAAGGAGTGGTGGTGCTCCTTTTGTATAAATTCCCATTTCTTCAATTCCAAACTAAATGGCACCTTTGCTTCTTCTCTCTCATGCTTTGTTATGGTCATGGAGAGCATAGTTAGCTTTAAATCTATTTTGCTAAAATATAAACCTTACTATTCATTTCTATCAGTGACTTTATAATGTTAAGCTGGAGTTTGATACAGCTCGCTCTATGTCCACATATTTGAGACTTGTTTGATGTTTGTTCTGAAAACAGAAAAAATTGTCTAAATTTGGAGCAAACCTTTTCATTTCAGTCTGTCAAAGCTATTTTGTGCTTCGGATATTGACTATTCTCTTCTGCATTTTTTGTTGTCAATATTAACTTGAGAGATTTTTTTTTTGTTCAATTTCAAAATGAATTCAGTAAAATTAACTTCTAATAATGTTTTTATACAGTCTAATGAAATTAACTTTTAATTTTGTTTTTTATCCAGTCTAATGAAATTAACTTTTAATTTTGTTCATATTCAGTCTAATAAAATTTAATTTTAATTATGTTCATATTCAGTCTAATAAAATTTAATTTTAATTATGTTTTTTATCCAGTCTAATGAATTTTGCTTTTAATTTTTTTTTTTCAATCTAATGAAATTAACTTTTAGTTATGTATTAATGCAGTCTATTGAAATTAATTTTTAATCATGTTTTTAAACAGTCTAAAAGTTGTAAACCATAACCTACAGGGGGATACAACCATTGTATCTATAAGAATTAGCACTCCCAGGGGAAAAATGTGTGAGCCCAAGCTGAGAGTTAGGTAGGCCTTTTTTGTTGAAATTAAAATTTTTTATGTTTAGGACCATCTTTTTTTTATTCACTGCTGTCCTGTTTTTCAGCACTTTCTACTTTCTTCTTCAACTTTTATCTTGTTTCATAGACTTCTTTCTCAACTTACTGTTTCCATGCTGCTTCTGCATAGATTCCGCATTTCCTCATCTCCATACTAAATGGTGCCTTCCTCCTTCCTCTCTTCAGAATGTTTTTTTTTTCAGCAGTTAGGGAGGCTTAAACTAACATCTAATCTAATCTGTATACCATAACCCCTGTGTACTAGCGTTTTGTTCTGAATATCTCTGATTCCTAGGCCTGAATCAGCAAGTTACATGGTTTGGTAGTTGCATTTATTTCAAACAATTCATGATCAACAGCTCCTATTGCTCATCAGAGATTGCTTGTCACTAATTTCAAAATAATTTTCTGTGAAAAATTTCATTCCTTTCTTGTTGATATCTTGCTTTTCTTGTAGTTAGTTGCTTGTTCTAATAATTTTCCTCAAATAAGGAGAAGTTGAAACTCTAAATTGACATCACTAACAAGTTGTGCTGAATATGAATGCCATCTTTTGCATGTGTGTTACACTAAAAGTTGTGCATTGTGGTTGTGCTTAACATATGCCTGCTTGTTACGAATTTCTTGGGTACCCTTTTAGTTATTGCACCATGTACACAGCCAGAAAGGTAATGGTGAAAGGCTGATGTAACCCTAAACCCCAAAGCATACCTGGTATTGAACAGAATTATTTTTTTAAATTCATACATGATATGTACATTGAAATGTCATTTTTGTTGTGACCTGGAGGATGTATACAAATAGGCTTAATATTTTTAGAATAACAGCATTTTTGCTGGTTAGAAATGATGTGTATTAAAGGAGGAAGGAATAACTTTGCAGTTATAAAAAGTTAAAAAGTTTATGCTGTTCTTAGGTGTTGTGAAGATGACCACAATGGTTGAATATGAATGCTCTTTAGATAGTAAGAATTGAATTATGTTCTTTATGCATAGCAGATGTCTAACTCATTACTTGCTGGGAGTGGAAATTTCTGCTTGTGTCAAAACTGTATCTTAAAAAGCTAATGTGCTTTCTACACTTCCATTAAAAACATTTTTCAAATGTATATCAACAGAGACAACTTTTCCAAGTGAAACAACCCATTATGAGGTGGAAAATTTTTGTTTTGTTTTTGTTGTGTATGGTGAGTTGTTGAAGTTACAGCCAGACATATTTTTAGAAAGAGTACAGATGTAGTAGGTCGAAATTAATTAAATTTTGTGATGAAAGATGCTCCTTGCTTCATAGTGGTAATAAAAAGTATTCATAAAGTATAAGTGAAATTGAATGAAGGCTTGAATAATTTCAAGCATTTCCTACAATATTGTAAAGGATTAGATATGTAGTTATTATATCCCTCATTTGGATGCAACTGTTGCTCCCGTGCGAATTAACATTCTCAGGAGAAGATGCAAGGTCCTGAGCTGAAAGTTAATTCATTTGAAGCACATTTATTGGAGTTAGGGAGGCTTAACACGTTGACTATGGAGTGGGACAACTGTGTACCACTAGGTAAATTGTTCAAATAGGCACCAATATAAATGAAAAACATTTCTAACCATTTCACTAACTCTTTTTGAATGAATTTTATCATATGAGGAAAAATATTATTGAGCACTTGTATTTTGTGTATTTCTTACAAAGGATGGACATTTATTCAAGCAGGTTAGTCAATTTTCCGCCTTTTTTTTACAACCTAACCAAATCAACTTTACAACCTAACCAAATCAACTTTACAACCTGACCAAATCAACTTAACAACCTAACCAAATCAACTTTACAACCTAACCAAGTCAACTTTACAACCTAACCAAGTCAACTTTACAACCTAACCAAGTCAACTTTACAACCTAACCAAGTCAACTTTACAACCTAACCAAGTCAACTTTACAACCTAACCAAGTCAACTTTACAACCTAACCAAATCAACTTTACAACCTAAGCAAATCAACTTTACAACCTAACCAAATCAACTTTACAACCTAAGCAAATCAACTTTACAACCTAAACAAATCTACTTTACAACCTAAACAAATCAACTTAACAACCTAAACAAATCAACTTTACAACCTAACCAAATCAAATTGACAACCTAACCAAATCAACTTTACAACCTAACCAAATCAACTTTACAACCTAATCAAATCAACTTTACAACCTAAACAAATCAACTTTACAACCTAAACAAATCAACTTTACAACCTAAACAAATCAACTTTACAACCTAAACAAATCAACTTTACAATCTAAACAAATCAACTTTACAACCTAAACAAATCAACTTTACAACCTAAACAAATCAACTTTACAACCTAACCAAATCAACTTTACAACCTAACCAAATCAACTTTACAACCTAACCAAATCAACTTTACAACCTAAACAAATCAACTTTACAACCTAACCAAATCAACTTTACAACCTAAGCAAATCAACTTTACAACCTAAGCAAATCAACTTTACAACCTAACCAAGTCAACTTTACAACCTAAACAAGTCAACTTTACAACCTAAACAAGTCAACTTTACAACCTAAACAAATCAACTTTACAACCTAACCAAATCAACTTTACAACCTAACCAAATCAACTTTACAACCTAACCAAATCAACTTTACAACCTAACCAAATCAACTTTACAACCTAACTAAATCAACTTTACAACCTAACCAAATCAACTTTACAACCTAACCATGTCAACTTTACAACCTAACCAAGTCAACTTTACAACCTAACCAAGTCAACTTTACAACCTAACCAAGTCAACTTTACAACCTAACCAAGTCAACTTTACAACCTAACCAAGTCAACTTTACAACCTAACCAAGTCAACTTTACAACCTAAACAAATCAACTTTACAACCTAAACAAATCAACTTTACAACCTAAACAAATCAACTTTACAACCTAAACAAATCAACTTTACAACCTAAACAAGTCAACTTTACAACCTAAACAAGTCAACTTTACAACAACCTAAACAAGTCAACTTTACAACCTAAACAAGTCAACTTTACAACCTAACCAAGTCAACTTTACAACCTAACCAAGTCAACTTTACAACCTAACCAAGTCAACTTTACAACCTAACCAAGTCAATTTTACAACCTAACCAAGTCAACTTTACAACCTAACCAAGTCAACTTTACAACCTAACCAAGTCAACTTTACAACCTAACCAAGTCAACTTTACAACCCGCGCAATCGTAGTCAACGTGTTAAACTAAATTCCAATTTGATCTGTTATTCACCTAAAGAATTTACTCATTTCATATTTTTGGTTAACTAATTTGATGTGTTATGCATAAGGCTGTTATTAAAACAGGCCTCAGATCTCTACTAAAACAACTAAACACAACTCACCATTGAGCTATTTGCTCTTGTTGCCAGTAACAAGAGCAAAACTCTTCCTCATGATGGTTTTGCCATAATGACAAGCATTAACTGACAAAGGTGTTAGTTAATGTACATGTCTTGGAAATGTATATCAAGTGCCAGCGCACACTCTTGTAATAGCTTCTAATTACATTTGTTACTAATATGTGTTAAATTGGGCATCAGAGTTATTAACTTCAAGTACTGTAAAACGTGTTATGAACTTCGAGTAATTTCCATGATGAATTAGATTTTGACTTTCAAAATCTTTCTGGTATAGTGGTTTTCTTCATGTAGTACTTGTTCAATTTTAGGGGGATTTTCTGTGATGCATTTTTTGAGTGTTATTATTTTTTTCTATTGACTTTTGTTTTTATTTCTGGTTGAGTAAGTGCCAGCAATTGTTTTGCAGTTTTGTAACCTGGCATGGTGATTAGTTGTGAGTTATTTCCTTTCAACTACATTATTTCTGAATATTCAGATATTACAAAACTGAGCTATTATGCACAGTAAATTTATTTTTACCCTCTGTTGGTGGGTGTTGGAAAGTAAAAATAATCACTACTTGTGATGTCTACTGTTTGCTTTAAGTATGTCTTATTAAGATTACCTATTCTGATTTCTCTGTTATTGTTCTAAAATGTTGAATGAAACCAAAAACTTGACTATAAGCTAATTTAGTTACGTGTAGGCTTTGTATAATGTAGGACAAGAGATGTGTAATTACTTGTGTTGATTAGGCTTTGTATAATGTAGGACAAGAGATGTGTAATTACTTGTGGTTTTGGTATAAAATTGGACAAGAGATGTGCAATTACCTTTGGGTCTTGTATTATAAAGGACAAGAGACAGTTAGTTACCTGTAATATAAAAAGGGATGAGAACAAGTGAAGCCTGTGTTGATGACTTAACTTGTCTGCTCAGAGTCACCGACCCGTCCCAGAAGGAGAACCTGGGCATTGTGGTGCAGTACAAGGTCAAAGTGAAGCTCACGCTTGGTGCTCTTGCTGGGTGAGTGTAGCAGCCAACTATATCAACTCTGCATGATATCCCTCCAGGAAATTATGCTCTTTATATGTGATGCAAATAGAGAAAATTATGTTTAGCCCTGAACATGGAAGCATGGTTAATGCATTGTAGATTGTTCAGTTTAATTGTTATTGTTTTTTAGAATCGTGTTTATTTGAGCAGCAGTCAAATCAGTGCAGCACTGAGCGCTGCTTGAGTTAGGCTGTGTCAGCCCTCCAGATATTCATAATTAGTTAAATTGTATGTCTTTGGAATTTTTTGCTTCTTAAATTGGATCAGATGTTCTTGCTTGTGCATTTGTTTATTCATTATTGATTATTTTAATAGACTACTACTGAATGGACTGCTCTATTTTTTATAGCAAAAAATAACCCAAAGGAAATCATCAGCATTTTAAGTGATATTCTTCAAATGCTGATTCGAATGAGACTTATAGTTTTGAGACAGGCACTTGACTGACGTTCACTAAACTCTAAGAAAATGTTGTACAAGGTGGGCTAAAAGAACTCAACACTATTTAAGGATGAAATGAATAAGTTGTTGCTGGTAATTCAAAGTTTTTAAGTGATGAAAACCTGGGAATTGAAGTATTGCACAAGAGATGTAAATGAGTCATCTTCATATGACAAAATGACAGTAATTTTAAATTCAGGTTTCTCACTTTTTACTTCAAAGACAATGATAAAGTGCATGTTTTTGAAGTTCTTGAAGCTTAAAAAAGGCTTCTTATCTATGGTTTAATGGATTAGTAAGTATTAAGTAACAAAAAAACTAACATTACTGATGATAAAATTCCTTCACTGTGTACAAATTTCTGAGAAACAAGTGTTGAGAGCTTGTGAACAAGCATTGAGGAACTTGTGAATAACTTCATAAACCTTCAACTCAGTGTGCATTTGCCATTGCGTTTGTGAACAGGGACTTGGTGGCGGAGTTACCGTTCACGCTGATGCACCCGAAGCCTGAGGAGGACGCGGACACTCTGCGGGGCGGCGCGTGCAGCGACGCCGGGCGTCCCTCTTCTTCTGACGCTCCTGACAATGCCTCCACCAACCCTGCCATCGACACCAACCTTATCCAGCTGGATGCGTGAGTTCCATGTCAGCCTTATCTAGCTGGATGTGTGAGTTCCATGTCAGCCTTATCTAGCTGGATGCGTGAGTTCCATGTCAGCCTTATCTAGCTGGATGCGTGAGTTCCATGTCAGCCTTATCTAGCTGGATGCGTGAGTTCCATGTCAGCCTTATCTAGCTGGATGCGTGAGTTCCATGTCAACCTTATCTAGCTGGATGTGTGAGTTCCGCTAACCTTATCCAGCTGGATGCGTTGATCAACGATTTGCGGATGTGCCATCATATCTTTGGATGTATACGTCATTAGCCCCTAAGCATTCCTTGAGTGACCATTCAAGAGAATGTGGCATTGCCAGCCACATCACAGTGAGCTGTTTGCTTCATCATTATAGTCTCACATACCTGTTTAGGGACCGGTGTGCTCCAGTTGATCCGAATACTGCCTTTGATTGTACAAGAAGAAGCACGCTGCACCTTCGAATAATTCAATTTTGTAACGTGGGTGGGAAAAAATTTTGCCTCATCTTCTATTTGTTGTGGGCAGGGACGCGCCTGCACCGCCTGCCGCGCTGGAGAGCGATGACATCATTTTTGAAGATTTTGCGCGGCTGCGCCTCAAGGGCGAGACGGAGGCGTGAGCGACGTCCCAGCGCTCTCAACTGACCTACCAACTGCCGGATTTTGCATCTTTTAGACTACGATTTGTAGCCTATCACTTGCGTTGACGTGGGAACAGACACTGAAAGGAGTTAGCCTGTCATTTTGCCTGCCTCTTTTATATTTGCCCATCGGTGGAAACTTGCGGAAGGTAGGCTTGTGTTTTCATCTTGCATGTTGCTGGCTTTGACACTCAACGTGTGCTACTGCGGCTTTGCCTTCGTAGTGACAGCAACTTGTTTGCCCGCATCCTGAGCTGTGCCACGAGTATTTGCCCTGAGTAGTGGCTCCTGCTTGTGGGCAATTTTAAGTTGAAATGTACATTGCTGGTCACAATTTCATGTCTCTCTTGAGAAATATTGGCTCTACAACTTGAAAATTTGGCCAGCCAAATTACAGGCCAACGTCTGTCTAGTGCGTGGGCAAACTTCCTGCACAGAAGAAAGTAAACGTACAGTCATGATGACTGATGCGATAATGAATACAAACGCAAGGAACACAGTTGTCATGGTTATGGTTTAATACAAATATATTTATTATAGATGCAAAGGGTGAGTAAGACCCCTCAGATTTTAATGCATGTAGAATTTGGAATGGCCTCACAGATTAATTTATAGAGATCCTATGATGGATGCTAATAATAAATTGCAGAGTAAGATATTCAAGTATTTTAAAAGAACGAGTCCCCTAATATCGTATTCATAACTAAATCTCAAGTGCATTGAGATCTGATGTGTACTAGTTTGTCATGAACTACTTCACCTCGGAAGAGAAAGAGCTAAGAAACCTTTCCTTTTAGTTAAATGCATTTTACGATATTAGGACCACTTTTATGTTATTAGCGTCGTGGTATATTATATTTTTCCAAAAGTAAGCAGATTATCATTTCGTAGAGATTCGTTTTGTGAATAAAAATAATTTTAAACTATGAAGAAGTTGTTCAGAATTTGCGGCTAAATCGCTGCATCATATCATGGTACACAATGTTGAGGGTGCGTCAGAGAACGGCTGGCCAAAGCAGCGAGGTGTGGGCTGGCGCCAAGTCATGCCAGAGTCTGTTTGCATACTTTCATTTCTGCAAATGGTTCTCGATTCAAATTGCTTTTATTCATGTTCTAAGACTTAAAATATTGAATAGTAATGTCCTGCTCGTGAAAACTGTGTTTCATGCGTTTAATTTGTTAGCAACAAAGTTTCACGTACAGGAGTTAGCCCCGTGGTGTTGATGTGGCAGTATTTGCGTGCCAATGAGGTTGCCTCCTGTTAGCTGCTCTGCTCTTCAGCACTTGTATAACTACAAAAGTAGCTCAAGGTTCGTAGTTGCATTTTGCAAGCTTGAGGAAATATTTATTGAGTAGCAAATAAATAATTTTTTACAGCCCCGATTTCACTTTTACTGATATGATCAAAATGCTCGGAGCCCCATATATAGTATGCCTCTATGTACAGAATGTGTCCCATTTCTGGGCAGGCTAGACGGAGCGCCAACACAAGTGCACCGCCAACGCAAGACGTTGCAATTGAACTGAATTTCAGTTGTTCAGGGTGTGAGCCCCTGAGGCTTGAAAATAATTGCTAGTTTTACTGTGCACGCTCTCAACAAACTGCGGCTGTCCAGACGCGTATGTCTACACCAATGCAGCACCAGTAAGTACCTCGCTTGTGTTGCTGCCACCATTTCACATATTCCCAAGTAGTTCATTTTCACTCCAATTGGTGTCAGCAAACACTAGTACTTTACTATGCTTTATCGAAGTTTGTTAATCCGCAAAAATGACTGATCTTTTTCATCTTGGTCATGCAAGAGAGTTAAGTTCACTTTGATGTGATGCACAGCTCTGTACCACCGCTCCACATTCCGCGCCAGTAAATCTTTTGGTGAAATTCGTTCTGGTTCCCTCAGCTATCTTGGTTCGTTTTAATAATCCGTTCAGAACTTGAAGAGTGTCCTTTTTCATCCTTCTGTGTGCTTCTCATGAACTCGCGTGTTCACTCGAGACTTTTCTGGTGCAATGTGCCGTGACCCAAATTGTTGTACCGCTCGTCTCCCTCCTTCAGAGGTACATGAACAGAATATTGTCCACTGGTGTAGCTGCTGTCAAAGAAAACTAGTGGGATGCATTGTTCTCTAAATTGTTGCTTAGCTAAAAATTGAAGTAGAAAGTACTGCAGATAATTCTTGAAGAAATGGACTAAATGTACATTTTACTTCGGTTTCGGTGGAGAAAAGAAATCCGGTTGTTGATCATTTCATTTGATGGTTATATCATTGCCAATGGTTAGTTTAACCTTGTCTCAATTTTATCCTCGTTGCCCAAAGACTACTGTTGACAACGTGAACATTAAGTTGTGGGGCTGTGGCATTGTTCTTTGAAAGCCTCTTTTCATGCAATTAAATTCCCAAGAGTATGAACATGTGCTGTGCTATTATGAGCTGCTGTGCATTACATATCTAAAGTGCCCTCAAGTGTTGCCTGCAGTCATCTCTATCTGTAGAAAGGTAATGTCTTGAACAGAGTTTTCCAATGCAAGAAAGATCCTCATGCATTTTCATTAAACAGTTGTAGTCACAGCTGTTGCCTCTCAATAAAAACGCTACGATTGGTTTCCTTATTTTGGTGTGGTGTTCTAAAGTGGTACGACTAAGTATATTATAACCAATGAATGTTATAACCAATGTAACATAGTTTTTACTGAGATTTTCGTATAGGAGCATGAATTTGCATTTACATCTGTATTCACCATCGATGAAACTGTTCTAAAATCTTTTGTTTTTGCTTCTTGTGAACAAGATTGATACGCTCTTCGTTGACCATTTGTATTGGTTTCATCTAGTGTTTCATCTTGAAATGTACGGCTTTGCATTGCAAATTGCGATTTTGAAACTTTCTTACTCGGCCCTTGCAAGCCAAAATAAGAAGAACCTTGAACATAAGTGTAAAAATGTAATTTGTGGAACATTTGCTATTTTACATTCTAAGTTGCTGAGGCTTCGCAATGACAAGCTTTTGTGTCCATGAGTTGATCGTTTAAAATAGCGGCAAATTTTGAATGTCTCCTTACTTCTGTGTGTTTGCTTGAAAGGGCTGCCGAACTGATTAGAATGTCTTATCTCACAGCAAATTACCTTCTATGTTGAGTACAAATACGAACCTTCAACCCCCTTGTTCAAACGCACTCCTAGCGACGTGCGTGCTAGAGTTTTAGAAAGATAAGCTGCTCCTGATACTGATTTTCATTTGTTGCTGATCTTAAATTCTGTCAGCAGAGAATAATGCAGAGGTTCAGGATGAATGTGAACTAAAGCGCGCTCACCCAGTCTCTAGAGGAGTGCCAGGCGGCGCTCCATGCGCTCTCAACTGCCGTAAAAATTTTCCATCGTTACGTTACCGTTTTTGCTCAATCTTGAAGTTCATAGCAGTTTTTATTTTTCTTAGAACTGAATGGTTGTCAGGGTTACTAGCCAAATACAAAACAACCATGACACGAATGTGTAATGTTAATAGTTATGTATCAAACATAGTCATAGGTTTGAAGACCGTGCTTCGACCACTATTTAGACTACTATTTTATGTATTCCCTCTGGAATTTCATATGATTTTTATTCCTTCGAAATGCAGTGCAACACTGAGCAGTGAGGTACGCAAATTGTGCGTCATTTTGCTGCTGAGTACAGTTTCATTTTGCAGCCCGTTTTGTGCAAATGGTAACGCCTGTCTATCAGGCAAGAAATGTTTAATCGTGTTTTGTGTTGACTGTGTACTGATGTGACCAAGTTATCATGAAAGGTCCATTTAGAGATTGCAACGAGCTTACACTCTATTGAGACTTCAAGTTTGGTGGATCATTCAAGATGAGAGATGCTTGAAAAAAGTGAGTGGCGTATGGGGAAGCTGAGGCCTTGGGCGTTTTCAAAGTGAGTTGCGTTCTCCCATTTTGTGCAGGAAAACTGAACAATTAAGTTGCCCGAGCGATGGTCATCCTTTCATGCTGCGAACAAGTACATCATCTCGAAGTGACGACTTGCGTGAAGAGCATTTGTTCGCTTTCCTAAATTGACTCCTGATCAATGCTCGATTCTGACTCAGGGGATGCAAACGTTCTCTCCTTGCTGTCGTGGGCAGTTCGGTGCAGTGCTTCTTAGATTAGCGAGATATTCTCTCGTAGATGTTCAAAATGAGTGCTGCACTAATGAGTCTTTTTGTGACCACAAATTCGTGCACAAAATTTTTTTAATGAAGAAAGACAAACTCAAACGCATAAGTTTCGTTACTCGTAAAAAATAGTTGATGAAATAAATGTACCCTGAAAGCTTGTGTTATGGGCGTAGAACGATTGCAATTAAGCAGCATTGGTTCTTTGATGTATCGTAGCTCCGAACACAGCTCCAGAATTTCTTGAAATTAGAAGCGTCAGTGCTTTGTTTCTAGTTTCTACCTTGCGCAGGAGACTGTGGATCGTAAGCCGTGGCTTTGTTAGTTTAAGTTCAATGTTTATACGTAGAAAAGTGTATTTTTGTTGTATTATCCTGCATGTTATGTTCCATATCTTCTGATTTAACCCACCGCCTCTCTTGAGGTTCTACTCTTTCCATTTTGCCTTAAGTTTTGTGTGTATCTATGAAGGGTACCGTGTCTTGGACAGAACTATTCGATATTTCTCTTTTAGGAGAAATGTTTATTACACCAAATAGTTTTTAGGAAAGCGTTCATATAAAGCTTCTTCGTTTGATTTCGTGTTTCATGTCCATAGCTTCACAGCAGTCGTTATAATCTTGGAAGCTGTGCGTGTGATGTTTACATGAGGTTCGGATGGTCTGTTGCTGTGTGGCTCTGGGGACTGTCGTCACCTGGCTGGTGTAGCTCTGCCCCTATCCGCTCTCTCGCAGCTGAACGATCACATGCCATCTGCAAATGAAAAATGCTTATACACTCATATGTTGACCCCTTCTTTGCAACTGCTTGTGGAAAAAATTGTCCTTTTCTTTAGAAGGGTCGTTGCAAATTAGTGCCTTTTGTTTTTCTTTCAGCACAATTACGTTTGAAGTTTTGTGAAGGGAAACGAGCTGCAAAAATGCCTACGCTGTTGAGAAATTAACTCGTCAAGTGCAGCAGGATCCACTCAAATGCCTCTTCTCTTCATGATGCCGCTCCAGGGCTATTCCCTATTTAATTTTGTTTTAAAAGTGTCGGTGTTTTTCGTTGAATATACCATGTTCTGAAGACGTTTTCATGAATTTAGGTTATTTGAAGTTTAACTGAGGCTAAGCAATTCATCTTTGATTATTTTGAACATAGAGATTTGGTGCTCAAACCTCACCGATTACCAGCTCAAAGTGTGGGGTAAACATGAGGAGCCTGTAATGACAGTTTCAGTTCTTCAGTGTAGGCAGCTGATTTCGGAGCTGCTCAGGGATGGCAGTTAGCAGTGCAGCCAGACAGGACGGCTCGCCAGGTCGCTTATATTTGATTCCGTGCAGGTTTCTTAATGAATCTAAATTCCTATTTTGTCTTTATTCCCGTTTTGGAATGTTTCTGAGGACCACCGGCGCCCAAATGAGTTCCAAAGCCATGTTCAATTTTTTGGCCATCAAGCCTATCGTGTTCAAATTAGGAAGTGTTAATTTCAGTTTTAATTCAGATCGTATTTCTTGAATAGTTGCTACTTACAAGTCATGATTTTTATATTGGTGTAAATTAAGCACCTCACTTCCTTCAGGAGAGTAGTATTTGTAGAGTTTTAGTTTCTTTATTTATTCAGAATGCTGACAAGTTGTGTTTAATACCTAATTTCTGCGGGGTGCTGCTGTGCGTCGCCATTGCGTTAATCCTTTGTTGCTCAATCCATTTGCCATGTTGAACCTAAATTATCTGTTCCCAATTGTTTCTGAAAAATATCTCTGTAATGTTTTGGGACTAATTCCTTAACCATGATTTGGGTTGAACATCCCAAATAACTTGCGTTTTGTCGAGATATGAACTTGCTCGCTTGCTCCTCTATCGGCGATCTCGCTCGCTCCTCTATCGGCGATCTCGCTCATTTCATTTTCACTTATGTGGCACGTTTTTTGCGCTGTGTCATTCCGCTGAAATTAGGAAGTATTACATGACTCTTAACTCACGGGTACTTCTTAAAGCTAACCAGTTCAATTTTACTCATTTGATGTTCATCATTTGATCGGTCTAGATCAGTTTCTGACCTTTTAGCACATCATTAGTGCGAGTATCACTAGAATTTAACCTCAGACTGCGCACGCTTCTCACCATTTCAAGTCATCAGCCTCCTTGTTCCCGGGAAAGCAACAACATTGGCTTTGTCTTTACTTGTAACTTGTTGTCAACTCATTCTGAATTGGGTTGTGTTTTAATTTTTCTGTCGCATCCAGTACGTTGATTCCGATTCGCATTTTGGGCACCATACGTATTGTGGCCACAATTTATCATGTACTTTTTTCGAAGTTTTATATGTTTGGTAATCGTGTGGTTCATTTCTGTCAATGATTCGCGTCTGAAATGCTTGTTGCTGTCTATTGAACGTAATCTGACTCAATTTACCTGTAACAAAAGCATGTTCTAGAGTACGAGCTTCAGGTCTGTGCACATTCTAACTAGCATGTCTTCGATTTAAACATTTTGAGTTCTCATGCACGAGTCAAGAAAATGTCTTGAGGTATGGTGTGTGGAAAATGAAGTATTTTTTCGTGTATTTCAAAATGTACCGATTCCGTTGGTTAGAATTTTGGCGTATAAAGCTGAGGCAATTGGCAATCTAGCGCTCATTGGAACCAGGTGGTGTAGCAGGGTGGGTCACTGGACTTGAGAGCTAGCGCTCATTGGAACCAGGTGGTGTAGCAGGGTCGGTCACTGGACTTGAGAGCTAATCTGCCTTCCAACAGCGGACTTTTGTACCTAAAATAACATCTGCAAGGCCTCTTATATGATATTCTGTTTCTTGGATGATTTTTACGTTTACCCAAAGATTCTTTAGCTTCATAGAAGAGGTTTATTAAATCTGCTAAACGAGGATTCTTGCATTTCTTGCGAGATTGGGATTGTACGCTACATGAACATTTTTGTGCACTCTAGAAGAGGATTTTTGTATCGGCTGAAAAACTCTTGCATCCTAGACAGCTAGGGAGAAACTTTCTTAAAAAGAATTTTTTCTTTTTGGTTGTCCCCGTCTGCAGGTATTACTTACGGCTACAGAGAGTGTGGCTCCAATTGCTTGCATTATACTGCTGTTCGTTTGAGTTAATGTACACCATATATGTATGCTTCAAATTTAAACATTTTAATGGAACAGCCCCATGATTTTATAGCTGGTGTTAAGGTTATCATATTTTGTGTGTTCTAGTTCATTAGCGTTACTTTTATTGCATTGTTCTGCTCGGGGACGTTATCGCCAGCGTTATCGCTTAGTATCGTTAAAGATGTTCGTAAATTCCCTTTTGTGGCGAGTACTTTTAAATTTGGCGTGTGAGTGAATGAAACTAATTTTCTTTGGTTTCAAGGGAATGGCTTGCTTCTGGGCATTTTATGCTTTTCTGGCTTGTGGCATTGGGTGGGTCTGTATCTTACCGTACTTTACGAGACTTGGTGGCCTGTGCAAGTGTTCTAACAATAGCTGTTGAATTTTTCATTTCCTCTCCGTATGAACTCCTTTCTGAGATTCCTGAACGCTTGCGTTTCATCATAAACGAATGCACGTGCAGCAAAAGCGCATTAAACGACTTATTTTCCGAACAAAATTGTATCACGTTTTGTCTCTTGGATTTCTGAAAGTTTTTATTACTCAGCAAGATTCTGTGAACCTTTCTTATGAAACTATCCAGCGTGGTCGGTCGCAGTGATTGTTTCTTAGTCTTTGAGAAAGGTTTGAACTTTTAACTCTTATTTAAAATGTTACACTATTCATTCCATATCTACTGTATATTATAAACACGTGAACCAACGGACGCTATTTTTTTTTTTACAAATGTCCTCAGCAATATATTTTTCATGGTATGTATTTTCTAGGTATATTGAAACTCATTTTATGAACAATCTGGGGCTGACAAGTCGCTCATATAAGTGAAAACCGTTCTCTGTGTTCAATGAGGTTTGAAAGCGAGATGATTCTGTGCTCGGCAACAAACTGACCGACCCATCCAAGTGCGAGTAACCTTCATTATGATGCACATCACTTGAAGCACCAGTGACCCCTCGCTTAATTTATGGTGTGTTTTCCATTGCCCTCGTACGCACAAAGTATGTCAATTGGAGTGTTTGAAATTGGTCGCTCGTACCACCTATAAGAAACTTTAGATTTACTTTCGGGATTTGATGCTTTCTTGCATTTGCAGCATGAGAACTTCTTCAGCTGGGCTGACCAGCTCTTGCAGTTGCCACTACCGTTCTTCTGTTAGTTGCCTCTGTATGTTACGGTTGCATTATTTACTTAGCAGGCGCGAAAGTGAAGG
The DNA here is from genome assembly GCA_014220935.1 of Platorchestia sp. MABIK. Classification (NCBI taxonomy): domain Eukaryota; kingdom Metazoa; phylum Arthropoda; class Malacostraca; order Amphipoda; family Talitridae; genus Platorchestia; species Platorchestia sp. MABIK. The sequence goes on along the minus strand of JACJUY010001848.1, from coordinate 81,446 downwards.
CCCTAAAAATTTCTCCTTTTGTTCAATTTGGGGCGAGGGACGCGGCCTCGCATTGCACTCTGGTCTGTCACAGCCGCTCGAAGTCTGCACACCCCACGCAAATGTGCCAAATGTTGCCGTAGTGTTGACACACTTCTCTAGTTCCTACGTATTGTGTTTCTTCTTTTCTACTCTGTTTCAATACGAATTATGCCTGGAGAAGAACGATCGCCAAATATGCCCGCATATCCGTCATCCTTTCTTTTGACCGCCGCCGCAATGAGTGCCATTCAAGGTGAACGATTTCATTTTTCATGCAAGTGCTGCTTTTCGAGAAGTCTTTTTGGCTCGCTTCAGTGGGGAGTTCTTATAAGTTTAGCTGCTGTCAAAATATAAGCCCAAATGAGAAATTTGGCTGGCGTCGCAGTGCTGGAAAATATTCATTTCAGAAGAAAGTTCTATTGTGCTATAAAGCTTAAAGTTGTGCTTGTATCTTCGTGTGAAACTCTTATTTTTCACCAACTTTAAAGTAATGCTTGCTTTGGTTATGTCTTGCACATTGGTAGAAGTGGTATTTTCTTTGCTTAACCTTTGTGTATGTGTCATGAAAGGACGTTCTTCGCTACTTTTGAAATATTCAGAACGTTTACGAAGGCTGAATTATTACTGATGGCTGTAGTCAATGGCAGAATTGCCAAACTTTTGTGTGCGATGCTTTCAAAGCTGACAGAGCATCATACTTTCTGCTGGTTAGAGGGCTATATCATTCATGTGGGCTATGGTGAAAAATATATTTTAAGTGCACATTGCTTTTGCTTTTTCTTCTATTACGTAACTAACCGTAAATGTGTAAAGTTAAGTGCTCTAGCTTGTACGCTTTTTGTACCTCAGTCTGTATCTGCAAAGCTGTACCTACCGTACTCAAAGAAGTCCATGTGTCTCACGCTCACGTTTCTGCCCTCCTCATTTCGCGCCGCCACACACTTCGCTTCTTTTCTGTGGGGATAGTAGCTCACGATACTTAGAGATAATCGATGTGATTGCTGCCAAAAAAGAATTCTGTAGTAAAGATGGCGCTGATGTTCTGTAACGTACTCAATGGTTATGAGTGTCTCTCGTGGCAAGCAGCAGACTGCTGGCCTTGAGAGAATGCCGCACCTAACGCTACAAACGCACTAACTTACCTTAATTTGCTGATCAGAAGCATAAGACGTTTTGGATTGTAAGGGACTCAGATGCTCTAGACGCTCCGTTGACTGCAGAAGGCACAACTGCTGCTAGGACTCCATCTACTCTGCTACCTCATCAAGTGTGATACCTCACGGCTCCGATGCAGTTTTGTGCTCACGAAATTTCGACCAACTCTGGGATTGATGTCTTGCTTTGTTAAAAAAGAAATGAAGAGGTGAATCAAAAGTTAATTTTCATATTTGCAGGGGATTGATATTGTGCACTAGCTGCTGGATTCTATTCAAATACTGGGTTTACTGCTTATTATTGTTAATAAGAAGTGCTTAAAATCAAGCTAAGCAGACGGACTGAACTTGTTTCTTTTGTTATCAACGGACGTACTATATTAGCTTCTCTAATTTTAATTTTAATGCCGATTGATTTACTCTTATTGGAAATATATATGAGTAAGTGTATCATGTTTATTCTTAATACATAATATGTACTATATAAAATTTGTTTTTATTAACTTCCCAGGGTTGAGATATTTTAGGTTTGGAGAACGAACGCTTCAATTGAAAGTTGTACTTCAAAGTTTTTATTCACATCACTAGCAAGATGTTCTTTTATTTCAATTTTTTTTATCCTTTCCATTGTGAAATGTTTTTGAAAGCTAATGCGAGTAAAAGTGGTTTGATAATTAAATGTCTACACGGCCTTTCGATTGGCGATTTCAAGTTCGTTTAAAACTTACCCTCGGAACATCAGCGATGAAAGTGCCGTAACATTTCTGTTGTTTCATCTAGGACTGCGGCACATGCAGCGAACTCTAGGCTGTGCTCAGTTGCAGCCGGTGCTGTTGCTCTCCCTCTCAGGGATACGGCTTTTTGTCTATGGGAATTTGCGCTCCCAGTTGGAAGATGTGAGGTCCCGAGTTGAACGTTAAGAGGGCCTTCTTTTTTGTTGAAATAGAATAGCTTTTGTTTGGTTATGGACCATCTTTTTTCGGTTCACTGCTGTCCTGTTTTTGCAGCACCTACTGCTTTTTCTTCAACTTTTATCTTGTTTCATGAACTTTCTCAACCTGTTTCTTTACATCTTCTGCGTAGATTCCGCGTTCCCTAAGTCCATAGTATATGGTGCCTTCCTCATTACAAGACCAAAATGTAGCAACGCTATCAAATTACGCTGTGATTTCGTCAGAGTATCGAAAACAGCGGGAACACCCAAATATAATAATAATAATAATAATAATAATAATGGTGCCTTCCTCCTTTCTCCCTTCAGAATGCGTTTTTTGCTGTTAGGGAGGCCCAAACAAATATCTAATTTTTCTATGCGCTGGGTATGGGAAAATTCCTTTCACTTAAATTCCCCGTTTCATAAATTTCGTATTGAATGTGGCCGTTCCCTCTCATGACCACCTCTGTTATGGTGAGGCAGACTTGAACTAACGTCATAATTTTGTTCATCGGGTGCCACTGCGTCTGTGACTTATAACTTTTAGGTCAAATTTGTGACTGAATAATGAATAATTTTTTAAATTAACCATGAGCGGCAGATTTTTGAAGGGTTGTGTAAATTGTGCATGAGGATGGTGCCAGTCATTTTTTATTTGCCGTTATTTTGAGGCGTTACCTCTTTTGTTTCATTTTCATTAAACATCTGAACGGGATTCGAAACTTTTTCAGCATTCGTTACTGCTCCATCACAAATTTTTCCAGTGCAGATGCTTGGTAATTCAAACTGACTCTGTAGTGTTGTGAAATTTATTTCCTGTTCATGCGCTTAATTTTCCATTTTATGTTGAGCCAGATTATTGATGCTGCGCCTATCTGCAGTTTCAACGTTCACACTTTGCTAGACGGAACTTGAACTTGTACTACAAATACAAAAGGCCTCGAAGATGTTGGTCTCTCCGTCCATGCCTACCAAGTTCCCTGGGCGAGTGTTCGATGCCAACTCCACAAGTAAGTGAATTTGTTTGCTTTCAGAGAATGCGCGACTTTTTCTACACATGAAAATCAATGACTTTCTATGGACTTCTCATCCGTGTTTATGTAGAACTTGAAAATTTTTCCCAGAAGTTGAACTAGGATGCTGTGGTCTTACAATGCCGACCTTCCCATCGTATTTTGAAGAAATGTGGTAAAATGTTTTTAAAACGCCATAAGCATTGTTATTCCTATTTATATGTTTTAAATACGTGTTGAGTATTTTCAATGTTATCAAATTTAAATTTTCTTTCTGATGTTTAAAATGGTATTTTTTTGAGTTAGTTTGTTTTGAACAGGCCATTTCATCTCTTTATGACAGAACTGTTCCATCTCGTTGCGGAATGCATTGGAATTATTAATAGAATGAATGCGTAGTGGTAGCCTCACCTATTCATGAAAACTAAATTCCTAAATTAATGTTTATGGCATGTGCTCAAGGAGCAGTCGGCTGTGAGCAGCCTTAGTGAAAGAGAAAGTTTTAGTAGGCATAAACAAACAATGTTGAAATATCTGCTATTCCGACAGAAAAACTTGATATTTCTTGGTGTGAGATTGCCATAAAAACTATACAACTTTCGACTTCCTATCCAATGGCGCTTATAAAATATTTTACCCAGCATTGGTTAGCGCTAGAACTTGCTGTGTTACCATAGTGTTTAAAGTTGTTCATCTGATAAGCGCAACACAATTCAAGAACGTTGCATTGTTACTGATGTTGATGTGCTAAAAATATTAATCCCTTCATTGTTCAGTTCTATCAACACAATATTCTTTGAACTCGTACATAGTTTTACGCAAAACGATTTACCTTTCCAAGTGCACCTTCCCTATGAGAGCATCACATCAACCTGCGTACAATAGAAGGCGAGGTGCCGTACAGCACCAGCTGTTTACAAACTGTCGAGCATAATTGCTCTTTGTTTCAGTTGAGGTCGTGATGAGGCGGCGAGTGAGCAGGAAGCCGCTCAGTGGCGCTGCGCCGCGCAGCTGGTCTGCACAGCCTCGAGCGTCATTTACTGCGCGCGCCTCGTGGGGCGAAGTCAAATGAAAAATTCCTTCGCACTTAATAATTCCTGATGAGACAGATATTCAGAATTTACTTGTTCCTATTATCTATTATCAATTTTAATTTCCATTCTGAAAATATCTTTTAATGACGCTTCACCATTTCAAACCTCAATTCGGCTTTCTTGTTCTAATGATGGTAATGTTGGAACACTATTTTGATCTCTAAATTTGTATATCTTAAAAAGTAGTCAGTTGGGCAAAGAGTTAGTTAATGGAGCGCAGAAAAGCACTTGATACCTTGCGAGTTACCTTGTGTTAAAACCAATAATCTTGCGGTGTAATCATTAGTTTTGGCTTAAAATTTGGGATCTAATGTTAAAATGAATGTATTGGCTTATGTGCGTGAAAATGGAGACCTGTAATGGTGATTACTATTATTATTTCTCTCTTACTTCTACCCTCATGCGTGTGCGTGATTGATGTCCGATAACACGAAATTTCGATAGCAACAAAAATGTGTCTTCGGACTTGTTTATTATCATATTTTTATTTTTACCCTACTCTTAAATAAAATTGTCAGTGCAGAAACGGAGTAAAGAAGTACCTGTGAGGTCAAACTTGCATGAGATACTGGAGCGTGATGCCTCGGATGATGCTTGGGACGGTGGAGCTGCTGTTGTGCGCTCTCTCGGCCCTGTCGCAGCGCGCGCTGCTGCCTCAGCGCTGCCGTGTGGACCGTGCGGCCGTCTTCTGCTCCTGTGACTACGGCCAGGTGAGAGACTTTCCTGTCTGTACAGTGCGTGTCACCTGACTACGGCCAGGTGAGAGACTTTCTTGTTTCCTCACTGTTTAGTGCGTGTCACGCGACTACGACCGAGTGAGAGACTGCTTCCTGTGTCATGGTACCTCTTTGTCTAGTACGCGTTGCCTTCACTTTTCTGGTTTGGTTTAAATATTCATCTTTATGGAGCATTGGTTTAAATAAAAGCATTTCTTAAGACCCTAGCTCTATTGGAAGGTAGAATGGAGTTTTGAACTCCAGAAGAGAATTTTCAATGGGAAAAAGTCTAGTATGATTATTCACTTGAGATTTTTTATTTTCAATTTTAACAATAAAGTTTTTTATCATAGCTGACCCTCACAATTTTTTCTTAAAAATCATTTAAAAAAATATCCTTGAATTTTATTTCAGATAACTTGAATTAAGTAGTAGATACTGAACTGAGAAGCTCGGAAAATTGCCAATTTCAATAAAACTGAACTGATTTCAATTGAAAGGCGATGTTGGAAACAGAAATGCTGAATGTCGGGCTAGACGCGTATATGTCTTCGAAAACGAACTAAAGAAAAAAACTTCTGCAAAAGTGGGTTGTTTTTAGCATTATACATGTTTTCCTAGCGTACATGCAAAGTTTCTTTCAATTCTGGAGCATCAAGTGAAAAAACGAAAAATTCACAAGGGTGTACTCTTAAGATTTAATTTGCCTTGAGCACACCTTTGCACAAGCACACCCCGTTCTCCTCCCGTCTCTTTTTCATCATATTTCAAGGTAAATTAATTTTTGCTTGTGTTAAGCGCTACTCTCATGGTGGAGGGAGAGAATAAAAGTTGATTTAACCACGGGAATTAGTTTTTCTTTTATGTGCATTTTTACACAAATTTCTATTGAAATGTGGCCTCCTTTGGTTCATTTGTATCTATTTCCAAGGACAAAATGCTAAGGGTCTCGGTAGGATGTAAGAGATACAAACTAAATTTTTATCTCGTATTGACAAATGTCAAGTTCGGAAGAAACGTCACATGGCCCGTCGTTAGGGTTGATCATGTAAATGTCTGACTAAACTAAGAACCTATGCTTAAATCTAGTTCAGTAGTAGGGATCTAGATCAAAATAAAATTGAAATTTTCAAGTGCACTATTCCAGGAGCTCGTTTTGCAAGACGTGGTGAGCTGGATGCCCGAAGTGACTTCATCCGTAACTGTGTCGGATTGCCGTCTTGCTAAAGTTTGGGTCGGCACATCGAAAGGAGTTCTCAAGAGTTTCTTCCTGCAGCAGATGACGTTCAGAGACATAAACGATCTCGTCTTTGAAAGCGGTAGCGTTGACTTCAATTTACTCCACGACAACGTGTTCATCTTGAACGTCACCCGCGTGACCCGACTCGTCCTGGAGCGTGGAGCCGTCCGCCTGTCAGGTCAGTTTTATACATCAAGTGTGCCAAGCAGAATGTAACGCGTGGGACTCGCTTCCATCGGTCTCCTTATTTTACTTGGAATTTCATTTTCTGTTCCCGAACTTTGTCCTTTTGTTTCGTCTCTGAATTTTTCTTCACTGATGAAGTGAAAACAAGTCATCTAGTTAACTCACAGAATATCCGCGTAAGACCGGTATCTGAATTACACGTCTTTTTCCTTCTCTCACAATTTTGAAACGAATGTTTAATGTTTTTAAGATTTTATAAAATGTTACATATTTACATCACGATTTTTGTGAACGGAAATGCAATGGTTATGACGGAATGCGTTCTGACTTGATTTACTTTTATTCAGACATTGAAATGGCTTACATGATATTTTTACGACAGATGTATGTGTTAAAAGAAATAACTTTTTATGTTTGACATCACGTTATCACTGGGGAAAGTGTAAAAATAATCATAAATGTTGCTTAAAATGATCGTGTCTAGAAAGACGGATCTGAAAAATTAAATAACTGAAATATGAGTTTGAGCAATCAAGATTAGGTAAAAAATAATTTAAGAATGTGTGTAAAATTTTCAAAGAAAAATGATGTCTAGGGAAAAGAATTCTAGCTGCTTTGTAATGTAGGTTGTCAGGTCTCGTAAGCTGCGTGGCTGCGACACAGAGTCCTCCACTGCTTGGGTCGTCGCTCTAACATGCACAAAAGCTTCAAGTACAATTTCATGTGTCCTCTGAAGCTTGTATCTAGAAGTTCGAGTGAAAACTGTGTGTCATTAGTTGTGCGCATATTTTCTACTTTATCATCATGTACGTTTTGGTTTAGAAACCGTTCAGTTATCTCAGTATTTTTCCCAATAAAGTAAAATACTTTTAAGAACATTAAGATGGACCATTGTTTATTTATTAATTAAAAATGTTTTTTTTATGTTCGGCCAGATTCTTGTTTTTACCTGAAAAAAAGATTAGGCAAGTTTTACTTGCTTTTACCGTTATTCTGCAGTGAGATAAAATTTTCATGCGCATTCTTACTATACACTTGAACTTAAAAAATCCATCAACTTCCCGAGTCTTCAAAAGAATCCTTTAATCTTGGCCCTTGACCAGCACAGGCGCTCCAAGTGCCGTCATCATCAGCGATGCCAGCATGCCAGGTCTGCCTGCGTTCGCCATCGAGTCGTCGAGTCTAAAGCTGCTCAAATTACACGGTGTCGTGTTCACGCGCTCGCTTGCCACCTCCGCCGTCATCATCGAGTCTTACGACACGGTCGTCGACATCAACGAAGTCGACGGAGGCCTCGAGAATGGCTGGATCCACGGCCGCATCGCCAGCCTCGCCATAAGACGGTCTCGATTGCTCTTCTACCCTGACGCTTTCTCCCGACTTTCGTTCTCTGATGAATCTTTAAAAACATTCAGCTTACGCGAATGCATTCTGCTAGTAGCAGATAACTCCACCTCTGTTCCTAGACTTCTCAGTGAACACCAGGAACAAAACCTTTGGGTGAGAATGAATAAGAATCAAATTTCGTGTCAACATACGCGCCCAGAAAATGAAGAACGTCTGTCGAAGTTAATATGCTTCCTTTACTCCACCAGTAGATGTCTTGAACCAAACCGAACTTTAGTGAAGCCCTCCAGATGTCGGGCGATTGAAGCAGATAAATCAGGCGTGCCCAATACGACGAGTGCAGAGGATTTCTTTTTGAGCATTACGCTTTAAACGCAGGTTAGTTCTGGAGTGAAGTTGAAAATAAGTCTAACAATGAAGTGCTAACTGTTAGTGTCTGTGAGGTTTTTGCATTTTATGGTTTTCGAAAGTGATGTTAGGATTTTGATGAGGATCTTTATGCATCTACAACAGCGCTGCAGTCTTACTGGTTAATAAGAGAATGCGGAAATGTCTGTACTAAGCGAACATAGATCTCCTCACAGGAATGCAGCTATTAAATCTAAGGAAACTGGTGCTTCCAGGAGGAACATGTGAAGTCCCGAAAAGGTTAGGTAGGGCTTTTTAATGCTGAAATAGGATCATTGTTCTCTAACGGAACATCTTTTGTTTTCGGTTCACTGTTTTTTCAGAACCCATCACTTTCGTCTTCATCTTTTATCTTGTTTCAAATAAATTCTTTTAAACTTGCTGTTTCTATGCGCAATTAGTGAATTGTTCTACACACCTTAGGCCTTCCTCTTTCCTCCCTTGGTCAGAACCTTTATTTCGGTCAGAAATTTCAAACTAACTTGGAACCTTATTTTTCAACTAATCCAAATGAATGGAGGCACACCATGAGCAGGAAAAGTGAATTTTTAATTATAGCCTAAACTGTAGTTCTGATATTCTCCGATTAATTTTATTTTTAGACGATTTATTTGGTGCCATTTGAAGAAAGTAAGTATGCTTCCGGATGCAGTTTGAGGTACCAGTTAAAAATTCGCCTTCATTTAACTAACTAAACGCGTGAGAACTGTCAAGTTTGCGTCAATTTTCTATAACCCAAGCTGGTTGTATAGTCACGTTAGACAGCCCACTCGCTCATACGTGCGCCACATATATATTTAACATGTGGGCGTGTTTTGGACTAAAACTCTTCTGACCGAAGAAAAATGTCCTGACAATTCAGTCACTGCCCAGGACCTTTAAAGTTTCCTTCATCATTTTCCATTGAAAAAATGGGGAAAAATTATACTTTTTGCAAGTGGCATAAACTTTAAAACCTGTTCCTGGGTAAATTGAGGTCACTGATTTCAAATCTGGCACGAGTTATTTTCTATCGGGTCATGTTTTCTTGCTATGAAGTTCTACTGGCAACATCAATCATAGATATGGTGATAGCTTGATCTTTCATCAGCTTCCTAATTTGAGTGCGCTCGAAAATACCTGCTTAGAGTTTTTCTGTCATTACACCGGAGAACGCGTCACTCAAATACTTGAAAAAGCCGCAGTCAGTATTGGGCGCCTTGACGAACCGTTTCACAAGGCCTAGCTTGACATGATGGGGCGAGAAAACAATTTTTACGATTTTCTATCATAAATTTTTTTTGTGATATTTTCAGACACAAGTCTTGGGCCAACTCAAGTATCTTGAACGCGACTTCTACTGTAGAAAGCAAGCTTGCATTTGAGTCGCAAGGCAAGTGTCTTGTGTGTAAATTCAGTTCTATTTCCACAAACTTTTATGAAGCTAAAACTGAAATATTATTGCCTAATCAGATGATTAGGATCACCATTATCAGAATGTCGAATTAATCTATATATTCTGCTTGTTCCTTCCTTAGCTAGCTTTTTCCGAGCCTAGCCTGGCCTGGGTGGGCCGAGCCGAGCCTAGCCTAGCCTGGGTGAGCCTAGCCT
>JACJUY010001848.1:54729-71040 GCA_014220935.1 Platorchestia sp. MABIK | reverse complement strand
TTGCCTGGCCTAGGTGAGCCGAGCCGAGCCTTGCCTGGCCTAGGTGAGCCGAGCCGAGCCTTGTCTGGCCTGGCCTAGGTGAGCCGAGCCGAGCAGCTTCATTTAGGGCAGCATCAATTAGTTTGTGGAATATCCTTTCATTGCAATTGCGTGGTTTACCAATATTTTTATCTTCGTATTGGCAAAACTAAGTAAAGTTTAATCTTACAGAGGCTTTTATTTCATTTAGATAATTTTTCAATTTAGCATAAAATGTACTGAAAGTAATTAAATAAGTACGGACATTAAACTTTTTCGTACCTATGTGAAAGTTATGCTGAGATAGACAAAATTCATTGCTCTCATTTTCTATTTTCGTTAAGGCGAACGACTCTCGACCCTCACACACCCCAATTAAGCAGCATAACCGATGCAAAGAAGACTAATGTACCTGCTGCAGCATTGCTACGTCAATCTTGCCGGGAAGAAGAAGCAAACTAGTGAAGGAAATCTATTTTTCGATACGAAGAGCACATCACAATATGTACATATACGCTGAAACATTCACAAGTATAGCAGATAATGTTAACAACCTAAGGGAGTTTTAGCAACTCGGTGAATATCGCGGCTATTGAATCGGATAATCTAGTCCATTACGATATGAAATTTCTTCAGCGTGATTATGATTTTTAATCATTAACATTATACTGCAAGTGCGTTAAATGCGTTACAATTATAAAGTTTATTTTATCCTACGCCTATTGTTGCAACTCAGATATTTTCCACTTTAAGGTTGCATCAGACTGCAACTTTAGCAAGAATGTCGAATAAAGCGATAAGAATTGCAGGTATCAATAATTTTCCATATGACAACCCCGATATGAAAGAAACCAATATTATAGTAGAGCTGTTCAGTGTTAAAATCGTGGTCCATATGTATTGCAAGAAAAAACCTTCGGAACGTCAGATTTGATGAAGGATACCGTAGCAATCTAGCAGTCACTTCTGAACAATTAGAAGGTGCACGGTGCAAATGCTAAGAAATTATGCATCAATACACAAAAATCAAATTCGAACAAATACAAGAAGTTAGCCTTTATTTATACTTGGTTTCAGCCCCTATTGAATTCAAGTTTCAATTATGACCTTTAAAATTTCCAAAATGTGAGACACTGAAATTTGCTCCGTTACACAGAAAAATCCATCAACCCCTTCTGTGGCAGATCCGAAACTTATAACAGCATATTATAAATATTTTTCTTGAGGGCAGAAATCACTGCCTCCAAAAATGCCCGCTACAAGAATAATGAAAAAGTTGTTTATTCACAAGAGGCGTCTCTAGTTCAAACCAAAACTGATGTTTATAAAAGAACTAAAAATAAACATAACCCCGCCATGAGCGGCAGCGGTCTCAGGAGCTACCGAAGTAGAGTGTAGTTGAAATACGGCCATCAATAAAGAATATTATACGGGAGGCAAGCAAGCTACGCACTAAAGATGTGGGGAGGACGCAGATAAAGAATATAATCTTTGCAAATACGAAGCTGAAGCTAATATACGTAACTGAGCAGATGTTTGGGCAACATAAAAATCTACTTAACGAAACCTCTACAATGCATACAAAGACTACCCAATTTGAACAAATTTATTTACCACTAGAAACAACTAACGGAAATGCTGATCAGACACCGCAAGTCTAGGCAAGTTCATTTAAAAATCGCTTCTCTTCACAATACTTGATTGCGATGGACAATGTTATGTATCAGTGATCTGCAAGCGCGTCACGGCATTACAAAATTTAAACATTAATGCTAAGGCATGCAAGTTGACATCTTAAAATTGCAGAGCTAAATCATTGTTTTCTTACGGCTATGCACGATTCCCTTTGGGTTTAGAGCACCATCAAGATGATATAATCGTAACCAACGTTAAATATCGAAGTTCTCAGTAAAATCAAATTCAGACTTCATGCACAGCATTCATGTAATCGGTAATATTTTCAACTAAACGGGTGAGTAGCACAGCATTACAATAAGACTATAAAGACAGAAAATACCTCAGCGTTTGAAAAAGCATCCCTTACAAACGTTGTAAGTGTTCCTATATGCGTTAATTCAATGCAATATTCAAGAGATATGAGGCGCAATGAAGTATCAAGCTCTTCTCCAGAGGCTCAAGAAGGGCCTCCCGAGGCAAGGTTCACGGAACACGTAAGCGTCGAAGTTAAATTAAGGAGAAAACGTAAAAAGTCTTTGGAATAGAGTTTCGAACTAAAAATATCATAAATGCGAGGAATGTTCTACGACTGTTTATTAGGCAATCTCTGCACAAATAAACCTGAATAAACTTCGCATTGAAATATATTATTATTTCATTCAGATCAGGAACACATATTTGCTCTAAAATATTGATTGCTACACATAGAAAGCATTCAGACCTAGAAGCAAAATCTATTTAAATTTCTAATATGGTCTCTAAACCTTTTATACTGCAAGCTCGTTAGCGTCTTTAAAAAAGGCCCGAGAAGAAATCTACCAGCAACCACGCGATAAAAACGAAGATAATAATATTATTATGAAACCAGTGAAGCATCGCATTCACTACCCGCACTATCATTCTTTAAATGTTCCCTAAATAAATAGAATTGCGATCTTGAACACGAAGACGGTCACTCAACACTGCAAATGATGTAGAATTTTTTTCTTTCAAATCTTAGGTTTTTACACGTCATGGCGATTAGAACACTTAATAAATTTCTTGTATATTATACCACTCACAAAACAACTGATTGGATTATTAGTTTAAGCGTCCCTAACCACAACGAAGGTGTTCCCAAGAGAGGAATGAGAAGGCACCATCAAGTATTGAACAAAGGGACCTCTATACACACGGTGGGTGTCCCCAAACCCTGCGCATAGAGACAGCAAGATTGAACAAAGTTTATGAAACAAAGTAAAAGTTCGAGAAGAAAGTGATAGGTGCTGGAAAAAGCTGTTAACCAAAAAAAATTATCCGTAACAAAACGAAACTTTTCTATTTCAACAAAAGGAATGCCTACTTACCCTTCAGCTCGATTCCTCCCATCATTTCTAAGCGAGCTCTAATTCCAGTAGATAGAACAGAAATGGAAATTAAGGAAGACATAGAATAATATACAACCATGTAAACGAATGCTACCTATCAAACAAAGAAGTTATGACCTGCTGTGCTTCTCAAAATTCTTACTCGTATAGAACTCTTAGAATGAAATTACCATCAGACCACTCCATATATGAAGACCAGAGTTTAGAAATACTTCAAACAACACAGTTTAACACGACACAATATAAGTATTTAGCAACACGTACGAGTGTACATATAATAGAAGAAGCCGAAAAGGAGGCACTCGCAAAACAGACAGTGCCATATAAACGTACTGCAGGCATTGCGGAGTTCAGTGCGAGCAGCAAGAACAGCAGCACACACCGCACTAGAGAAGACATCACTTACGTCAGAAATTCGTGTCACAGTTGCAAGGATGAAAGCGCCACGACGCTTCGCTGTAAATGTGAGCATGATCAAAAGTTCACAATCACACTCGCTTAGTACCATATCTCCCCCCAATCAGAAGGCACAGAAAAGGACATCACAATCACAAGAACGCCTCAGTAACAACACTAATTTAATACTTCATGATATTCTCATGCTTGGCGGCTTACAAGTCGTCACACGTACGAACACACCACAGGCAGTAATTATAGAGCATTATACCAAATAATTAAATCTTCGGTAGTAAGACCATGCCTGTCTCTCACAAAACGTGTTTTTAAAATACGCCTCATGACGCAGTCTTCGATCTACTAAGTGTGAGGTAGGTGACGCTTCAGATGAGAGTGGTATTTTACTCTCCTTTGACGACGAATTTGCTCTTCATATTAATTATGAATTCTGAACGCGAGTTGAATATTAAAGTACAGGGGTTGCTCGTGAATATTCAGTGAGCTACACGAACATAGCATTATCCAAATTGGCCTTCGTGAATGGCGCTTCTTGCCATCGACAGTTTCAGTACACACAAGGCCCGACCTGCACAAGCAAACCGCAACACCGATTGAGGTGAGAGAAAATATGGAGAGTGCATCCGGTTTACAAAGCTGTTGGCAGCAATAATACTTAATGAAGTTGTCGTTTGCCACACAAGAGGAACTGCTCACTGTTGAAGAAAACAAATTTAATCGACACGACAGTGGGAATAAAACTGCTTAACGTAACGTTTATGCAACTAGAATAATGATTAGGAGTCAGAAAAATGATGGAGTGCACCAGCGAGCAGTAGAAATCCGTTATCAATCGTTGATAATACTATTACAGGGCCACGATGCTAAGAGTATCTACTGAACGGAATGCTGCAGCGCTAACCAAAAAGGGAAAGGGCATCGCGTCTGAATGTAAGAGAAAACACGACTGCACAATGAAGTGTTGGTGCTAAGAGACCAGGTAACGGGTGCGGCGTGAACAAACAACTATGTTCAAGTGTTGATGGTAATAGCAGAAACTTGCGTCAAAGAGAAATGCTTCTTTGCTAAAAAAAAAACAATAAAGCCGTGTGTAATTATCGTACACTGTAAAGAAATATCTTCATCTTCAAGAGAAACAGGAAAGCATGATGCACTGCAACCAAATGAAACCTCAGCCTACAAACCTACGCTGTTGGTTTAATGAAGTTAGAAAAATGAATCAAACTATTATAAAAGGAAGATAATTTTATCAGAGCAAGCGAGAACGAAATTTTGTCGGCAGCATGACAAAGATGTTGAATGAGAACCTGGAAATCGTCCCACCATTACGGGTTCCTAAAACACCACAAATGTTAGGAGTAGCATTCTTAAACATCAACATCATTTTTATTCAATACAGAAAACCCTAAATTCTCACTAAGTAAACCCTTAAAAACAAGAAGAAAAAAAAAAACTTCCTCTAAAATGAACATTAAAATCAGCGCACGTAAATAGCACTGAGAAAGTTAGCCAGCCTTTCCTGCTGAGTTGAATATAAAAAACTCGAGTACCCTGACGCGTGATCACAAATCCCGCGCATGAAGTTGTGTGCACATTGCAACTCGTGTTGCACTCGCTGGCTAGAGCGGAGTAGCGCTGGTCTCGCACCGCTATGGCGGGCTCGTGGTGGTGCTCGTGGCGTCGTAGTTGCGGGTGTTGGCATTGCCCAGCCTGCTCTCGACGGTGTAGGTCGAGCCGAACGTGTTCAGCTCCTCCAGCTTCGAGTAAGTGGGCGGCGTGATTCTGCGCTGCAGGAACTTCAGGATGTACAGCGGCATGCACGACACGAGAGTGATCACGATCACCTTCCACCAGAAGTCCGTTGACGTGATGAATGTTAAGTCTGTAAAATGATGAGAAGTTCACCAACTAGTCAGTGATATTTCTCTAGAAATCCTCGGAAATGACGTGCACAGTTTTGACGTTCTTCCGTTCCACACAATTCATTCAATCGGCTATGCATCATAATGTGGGTAGTTATGAGTTCCTTTAATGAATTTTTAATGAATTTTCAATTCAGCAAAAAAGTATTCAACTAGTGGGCTTCCCGTCTAACCCCTTGTGTTGTCCACTGACTACCAAAAATGGAAGGGTAAAACTTTAAATAATCTCTTTCTAACCTCATGTCACAACTCAACACTATTAGTTGCGTCATAGCTCTTATGATTTCTCGAATTGTTTTGTGCTCTACCGACAATATGTATTATGACTCGTGGTAATTATTCGGCTAACTTTTTAAGCCCTACTGATCCTATTTCAAACGTCAGTTCCCTAACAAAAATTTTACAAATTCTTTTTGAACGATTTTAGACCAACTGAAGATGGGTAATTCTATTCATCATGTCAATACTTGACGTGAATTAAGACTAAAGTGACACAAAATCAAAAATAATGCATACTCCTAAAATGCCAGAGCAAAAAACTATAGCACCTGGTTAGTCCAGCAGAAAGTGTACCACCACCAAAACTAAGGCACCTGTGTAGTAAAGCAGAAAGTGTACCACCATCAAAACTAAGGCACCTGTGTAGTAAAGCAGAAAATGTACCACCATCAAAACTAAGGCACCTGTGTAGTAAAGCAGAAAATGTACCACCATCAAAACTAAGGCACCTGGGTAGTAAAGCAGAAAATTTACCACCATCAAAACTAAGGCACCTGGGTAGACCAACAGAAACACCACCACACCGACAGAAGGGAATAGAAGTGCACGTACCGAAGTAATGCATCCAGATGATGGAGGCGCCGTAAGCGAGGAGAGAGAGGAGGTGTGCGGGCACCATCAGGGGGTGCCACGTGCGCACCGTCAGCCCCACCATCAGCAGCTCCGTGAGGATCAGGGCCGTGAAAGAGATGCTCACGATGTGCAGCAGCTCGTCCTCAAACAGCAGCATCGCCCCGTACATCAGCACTCCGCCTGCACGCCAAGATACATAGTACGCCACACCAAAACCCTGACAGCCTAAATTAGATTGCAAGTTAGTTTGAGTCTCCCCAACTACAAGTAAGTCAGTTAAGTAAGGCAAGTTGCTTGCGCTTGCCCTGACTACAAGAAGAGTTTTCCAAAGAGCAGAAAGATTAGGTACCATCCAGAGTGAAGTTAAGGACACATGGAATCTCAACATAAGGTATTCCCTCAGAAGATCCTCCGCGCGTAGAAACAATACGTTGAGAAGGAAGTTTATGAAAGAAGATAAAAAAAAGTTAAAGGAAGTCATAGGAGTTGAAAAAAAACGGATGTGAACTCAAACAAGATACGAGACAGTACAAAAAAGAACTATTTAATTTCAACAAAAAGAAAGCCTACCACCTCTCACCTCGGGGCCTCAAATTTTCCCCCAAGAGCACTAATAACCACAGAGACGTTAGCTGCATCCTCTGTAAGTAACACTGACGCACTGCAAGGCCCAGGAGCGGGAGTTTTAGCACCGTTTCACCCATAGAGTGACAGTGCAGGCAAGAGAGTGTCCAAGAGATGAAAGAGTTGATGAAATTGTGGGCGTTGTTCAGCTTTTTTGCATTTATAACACTCAGTGTAGGAATAGAGCTAGCTTTGATATTCAAAAAACAAAAACAGCAGAAATTTCAGTCTCGAAACAGAAGCTCCCAGCGTGAGGAAGTCGCTCAAACATATTTGAAATTATTAGATTAGAATTGGATGAATTAAATCAAATGAAATTGCGCAGCATTTAAAATTTTTTATTTGCTACATTATGAAATACAATCTCCGAGCACAGTGATGCTACCATGGGCCAAAATTTTCTTCCACAGCGTTATAAACACTCAACTGAAGAGGTTTTGAACACAATATTGTACTAATTTTATTTTCATTTGTACAAATTTGTACGATTATTTTTTGTACAAAATATTGTACAAATAACGATGCAACATTCACACAAACAAGCACATACAGTTCAGGTATACTGACTGACCTCACTTCATCTGATGGGGGTACCTAGTTCGGAGAAAAACGTTGATTCCCATCTAGAATTATACACGTAACCGTAAGTAATGAATGAGAAATGTACGAAGGAATGAACGACTTCGCCGGTGAAAAGCAATTACGAAACTTTCAGCTATCTGGAACAGTAATTTTAAAGTTATTCCTCAAATATTGTGATGGAGTCCGACAGAAATAGTACAGTGAGCAATGCTTGCGTCACTTGGTAACACGTGTGAGCAACAAGGTTTCTACGAAATTAACTATAAAGTTTGTGCAAATACAACATCTACCTGGAAATTAATAGTAGCACCATAAACAGTCTGAAGTAATAAGTTCGCATAATGGTTGATGAGAGAGCAATAGCAAGTAAGCAAAGTCTGCCACCTGTTTTCTTCACTTATAGACACTTCAAGTTTCTGCATCTGGAACAATCAAATCATAGATCGGGTTTCCTTTTATTTTTCAACCAAAACTAGTAGCCCCCGTTTGAGGTGATGTTGCTGAACTCACTAAGATCAATTGAGCAGAATTTACACCAGAAAAAAACAGTAACAGAAGCGACGTGGCACTCAGTTCATGCAATTCTTGAATTATAACAATTAAAACTTTTAGTTTTAAGAACTACTCATAATAAATCGACGCTCTGCAAGAAGGTTTACGATTGCGTGATGCTTTTCATCTAACATTTATAATTTGCTAAGTTGACTCACCTGCTGCAGGCTGCAGAAATATACCTCTTACCTTGGAGTAGGCGAGAGAAAAAAATTGGAATACAGACAACCGAACATTAAGCAAACTTTTATTTTATAAACTAAATACACAGACAACCGAACATAGAAGCTAACTTTAACAAACTAAATACACAGACAACCGAACATAAAAGCAAACTTTTATAAACTAAATACACAGACAACCGAACATAGACGCAACCTTTAACAAACTAAATACACAGACAACCGAACATAGACGCAAACTTTAACAAACTAAATACACAGACAACCGAGCATAGAAGCAAACTTTTATAAACTAAATACACAGACAAACAAACCTTGATAAACGCTGATAAGGACCCAAACAAAGAAGGTCTTGTACGAGAGAGACCGTCCCTTGGTCAAGTCTTTGTAGAGTTCAGGGTAGGACATGGCCATCTTTGGAGAGACATCTCGGTCCAGCACCAGCGAGAACACCGGGAAATTCGTGTAGATTGTAGAATACCTGCAAAGTTAAACCAACAGTGACGTCAAATTGGAAAAGCTAACATATCGAAATATACATATACATACATAGCTCAGGAAGACCTACAGCGCACGAATGAAATTACAGATGATGGTTACATTAAGTGTTCAATAAGTCAGGTACATATCGCATGAGATAAACAAAGAAAAAATTTCCTTTTAAATTAGAGCCATAAGCAGAATTAAGGATGCAGTTAAGACAACGTTGCCGAATAGGGCTGAGTTAAGTGAATGCTGGGAACATTCAAATAAATACAGATATGCACAAGAACTTGAGATTCTTAGATTCAGTATCTGAGCGAGAGCTTGAATTCTTGGAAAGATAGCAATGAAAAAACTGACCCGACCATGAGGAAGCCTTGGTACAGGGCAACACTTGAGAAGTAGAATATAGCAGAGAAGATGGCCTGGATGGTGGAGATGATCATGCCGCGATGCATCACAAACTGGCCGAGAGCAGCAGATCTTTTGTACGAGTAGCGGCCGTGTACGAGGCACAGGCGGGCGATGTGCTCGAAGTGAAGCACGCTGAAGTCCGCTGCTAACGACGCTTGTTTTCCTTCCTGAACAGACATTCAGAGTGTGGTAACACTTATGGAAGAAAGAAAGTATGTTAACACTTTAACTCCTTCCTCACCAGATATAGGATGCCAAAGAAAGTGTGTTGATACTTAAACTGCTCTTATGGTATCACCTCTCACCCGCAGAGTAACACCTCTCACCTTGCCCTCAATACCGATGCCGGCGTCAGCAGCCTGTATCATGGCTACGTCGTTGCCCCCGTCGCCCACGGCAGCGGTGCGCAGGCCCGTGTGCCGCTGGATCAGGCCCACCACGCTCGCTTTCTGAGGGGACGTATTCATTAGCTCCATGCATTTCATCGTTGCATGTTGAGTTTGGGATTTAGAACTACATAAATTAAAAGAGAGGACACATATTCATCAGGTCCGTGCATTTCAACGTTGCATGTAGAGTTTGGGCTTTTGAACTACATACGTTAAAAGAATCTGGCATCACGTTTTCTGCAGTGGTTCAGGTGGATGGACTCTGCTTTTCTCACCACAGAGCATCCAAGAAATTGAGGGCCCTTCGTAAAAATTTTTGAGAAAAATTATAGACAATAGAGAGGAAAAATCTCACAATTTATAGGTTTTCAAGGGTATGAGATTATTAAAAAACAATACATCATCGAAATAAACTGATGCTCAAAACATATGCTACATGTCCTCCATGTGTTTAATAAGAGGATTCTGACACAGCAGAAGCGAAGGACAGAAGTGCCCCATTTTAAGGCACGTTGATACGAACACACAAGGTTAGATTTGATGAATTAGTTGAAGGCTAGAGTACAGCAACAAAATATATTACACAAAGGACCGTTTACCAGTTAGAGACATGATCTGTAAAAGGAATCGTCTACACCTGAAGTTCAGGGAATGAGACCACAATACAGCAACAAGCCAAGACAGATCTAAAGAAGGCGAGGAGCAGAAGAAGAGACCTGCGTGGGAGAGCAGCGACACACGACCACCGCCGGGCACTGCACCGCCAGCTCCACGAACTCGTGCTCGTAGTACTGCAGGCACACCTCCAGGCTGCTGCCCTGCACACATATCATGCACTTTTTTATGCGCATTTCAAAAGACAAAGATATTGATTTGAAGACGCATCAACTTTTAATACTTAACCTTAAGAATAATGTACAAAGCTACCGTCATTAGACTGGCACTGACATCAGGCTGTCACCAACATCAGATCAGAGACAAAACTGCCATTCGGCCATGAACACAAATTAAGGCTCCATTTCTCAGTTAATTCGGAGCTCAAAAATGACATCGCACCGCAGAGCATGACTACAAAGAAGACGACCGACATTACGCAGCTAGGCACGCACGTTGATGATGAGGGTGGCGTGGGTCTTCCTCCTGAGCTGGTGGAGCTGCTGGTGCGCGTCCTGGCGGCTGGTGACGGCGCCCATGCTGTGCAGCGCCTGGCCGGGCGGCACCAGCCGGCTGCTCTGCGCGATGCACGTCGCCGTCTCCTCCTTGTCGCCCGTCAGCATCCAGATCTGCGCCGCGCAGTTCCAAGGTTACTCAAGGTGAGGGGACTCGAACCAAACGTACTCTAGCCAAGACATTCCAGGCAAAGATACTTTAGACGAGAATACTTCTGGCAAGGAAATTCTAGAGCAGGGCTTCTCAAACATTTTATTGTCATGTACCCTCTTAGCTTAATGGTGTATATCTTCATGTACCCCCAGCACAGTTAAAAGTTTAAGAAACTGTAAAAATCCACTTAATGATTAATAATTATGTTTACTTACACAGTTGTATGTAAATATATATTGTACGTTTTAACGTATGAAGTGTGTTAAATGCACCCCTAGGGGTACATGTACCCCCGGTTGAGAAGCCCTGCTCTAGAGTCTTGACAAAGATACTTTTAACAAGAATAAAGAAAACCAATTTAAGGCGAAGATATTCAAGGCAAGAATAACCAAGGCTAGCTAACTTAAATGAATGCACTGTTAGACAAATCCTGGTGCTGGCTCCAGCAAACCAGTTGAACTGCTACCCAAGTAACCTGTTACCATTTCCAGCCAGCGGGAAATCGGTCCACTCTAGCATTTCTGGGCACCTGCAGCACTCGCTGAGCTCACCTTGATGCCGGCATTCCGGAGCACCTCGAGCGTGTGCTTGACGTTGTGCTGGAGCTTGTCCTCGACGCCAGTGAGGCAGAGCAGCTCCAAGTTGCTCTCCAGGTTCTCCAGCACGCTGGCCACGCGGCTGCTGCGGTCCTGCAGGCACGTGCGCGCTGCTCTGTAGCTGTCCTGCCCACACCATATTGCGTGTTAGCTTTTAAGCCTCCCTCACCGTGACAAAGAGAGGAAGGAGGAAAGCACCATTTAGTATAGAAACAAGGGGACGCGGAATCTATGCAAATGATGCATAGGAACAGTCAATTTAAATTAGATTAAATGTTAGTTTAAGCCTCCCTAACCGCAACAAAGAGAGAAAGGAGGAAGGCACCATTAGTATGGAAATAAGGGAACGCAGAATCTAGGCACAAAGTGTATAGAAACAGTAAGTTGAGAAAGAAGTTCATGTAACGAGATAAAAGTTGAAGAAGAAAGTAGTTCGAGCTGAAAAACAGGACAGCAGTGAACCGATAAAAAGGTGGTTCTTAACATAACAAAAAATCATTTTATTTGAACAAAAAGAAGGCCTACTTAACTCTGAGCTCGGGCCCTCACATTTTCCCCTGGGAATGCCTATTCCCATAGATGCCATAGTTGTATCTTCCTGGGGGGATTTTTATGCTAACGCCACTCAATACCACTACATTCGTTCTGCCAAAAGTTAAGTGCAATTAATGACTAAAATAAATAATATGCTAATGGCACTCGATAACGCTACATTCGTTCGGCCAAAACCTAAATACAGTATCAAAAATATTCAAGTTAATTAATTAGAATAAAGGGTCAAAAAAAACTCCATCACCCAAAGCAGACAGAACATAACAAAGAATCACAGCTCAGGAAACAGAAGTTAACACATTGACTGTTAACTCAAATTTAAATTTAAAAAAAATGTTATAAATACCAAACATTAACTGGGCCAATTAAATGGCAATAATTTCAAAAACTTAAGCAGGACCCAGAAGACACGGACCACAATGGCACGCGCGCCCACCTCGAACGCGGTGTACTGGTCGCGCGTGAGCACCTTGCGGGCGACAACGAGCGTCCTGAGCCCCTTCTGGGCGAGGTTGCTGCACTCCTCCTCCAGCCAGTCGTTGTACTCCACCTTGCCCGCCATCACCACGTCCGCCCCCTTCATGTACAGCACGATCTCGCCGCTCTCTTCCTCCTGAGGTGACACATTCCTTCTAAATATCTTTTCATACATTTTACAAATATCTTTTCTCGTATCATACACGAATACGTCTCAAATATCTTGTCTTGTATCTTATAAATACGTCATAAATATCTTTTTTGCAGCAATAAGAGAATAGGAAGCGTTGCTCTATTCTTCCAGAGATGAGGCATGAGGTTTGGGAAACTACGAAATTCCTTTCCAGGAAATTTGCAGTAAGTTTTGCCTCCCTTGCTTTTCAAGACAATCTAGATTAAGTTCCTGAGGCCATGATTTTGGCAACACTTCTTTGGCAGGGAAAAGATTACATTACCAGAGAAAAACTTTGAACCATCTAAAATATAAAACGCTTCAGCACTTAACATAGAGAACATCAAGGAGCAGCCTTCGTTTCTGTGAGTTAGATTAGAAATATGACATTCAACAGAATTCAGTAAAGCGCGATAAAGTGTTACAAAAGAATGTAACACATGCAGGGGTGACAGAATAAAGGTGTTCTTTGATGCCATACATAAAACTGGAGATATGAGGACACAGAACAACGAGAGAGCTCCGTAAGCTCGGCTTTGCATGTGACGAGGAGTGTGTTAAATATGAGGGCGACCATTCATCGAAAAAAACTTGAATTATAAAATGACGCGGCATTGTGGCGCAGATTAGGCCCTAACATTCTTGCAGCGACGAAAAAAAAAAATTGAAAAGCATCAACTAACTAGCAAATGTTCCGATCAAAACAGCAACTCAAAAAATACTGGCGATGAACTTAATATGTAACTAACACAAAATAAGTAAATAAACTATGAACATAATTTGCACTTAACAACATAAGTACAAATTATATACTCATGGCGTGCGTGAAACAACTCGTCACTCTAAGAAAAGTTTGGGCTCATAATAATGATTCCAAATTGCGCTTAATGCAATGTCTGAAAATAGCTCAGTACAGGCCAACTACCCCACACAGCGACCACACCCCCACACACCTGCACTGTGGTGCCCCCCACACAGCGACCACACCACCTCCCACCTGCACTGTGGTGCCCCCACACAGTGACCACACCACCACACACCTGCACAATGATGCCCATTCTCTTGCTGTCGGAGGTGAAGGGGAAGACCTGAAGGACGGTGTAGCGCAGCAGCTGCTTGGTGACTGGGCAGCGCAGAGCCATGGTGTGCAGGTCTCTGTGAACCAGCGGCAGCCCAACCACCTCAGTCCATTGCACTAGCGCCACCTGCCACCACGTCAATTGAGTCAAACTGAGCGGGGTTTCTCATTCAAAGTGACCAGAGAAGCTTGCACTACTTGTGTTTTTCGGAATCTGAAGCAAATAACTCTCTCGATAGACTTCCTTGATTGTCTATTTACCTTTCAAGATCAGACGGTCATGTTATGCTACAAGAACAAACAATTACAGATTGACCAGGTCCTAAAATGTACATTTTTTAGCCAAAAGGAGAAAGTAATGCTCTTTGAGTTTCTTATCCATGTCAAGAATGCGGTATTGATTTGAAGTCGCGCACGTTTGTAAGTTTGTCATACCCGCATCAAATGAAAATAGGAATTAGCATGAATTCAGGATGTGATGAGGATGGTAGGATAAACATTTGCATTCACATCACGATTGAGTACCCCAGTTTTTTTATTTCTGTTGCAAACCCTTCATTTGGAAACGAAGGTCAAGAATTGTGGTAATAATTTTAATATTAAAAATTGTTATCTTTTCTGTGAAAACCAACAGTAACGCAAAAGATCTTTATTACGTATGGTAAGGTTAATATTTATCCCTCCACTTCATCCTTTTCTAAAGTTACAGCATCAGATAAAATAGTTAGAAAAAAAAAAGTTTTGTTAAGATGTAAACACTGACGTAGTGCAAAAATAAAAAACACCACTCACAACAAAGTAAAATAGCAGAAAGGCAATAGCAGTAACCGTAGTGAACGCCATGTTCAGTTAAATTTTCTAAAGAGGATACTTCTATAAAATAGAGTAGTAGTAGTATTAGCATTCATTTGCTAGCGCTTCAGTAATTCGTACTATATCGCGCCGTAGATCTCACAGTTCAATNCCATCACAAAAACCGCTCTAATTGCCACCCACATTGTTGTCATCTTATAAGAGCCCCAGTTGATCTTTATCGGGATCATCCACAGAGCCACGCACAATCCGCAAGCACAGGACAGCCAAAAGACCCCGTAGGGGATTTCAGCTGCCCACCCATTTATGGCCGGGCGCCTTACCCACGCTGAAATCCCCAGAGGCATCTACGCAGTGCGCCCGGCCATGTTGCAGTTTATTCATCCACATCTCAGACGTGAAGAAAGTTCTTCTTGCTTACGCTGTTCTTTTCTGGTTAAATTTTAGATATCAAGTTGCACTTCTCTAGGAACATCTTAAGCGCTGTCACACTGAAAGTTGAGCGCTACGGGAGGCAAGCACGCAAGTTACGCACTAAAGATGTGGGGAGGACGCAGATAAAGAATATAATCTTTGCAAATACGGCTAATACGCGTAACTGAGCAGATGTTTGGGCAACATAAAAATCTAATAAACGAAACCTGTACAATGCATACGTTTATGCATACGTCCCCTCTACAAAATAGAGGATTATATCAAAACCCACCACTACAGGGCATAACAATCTCAGCAAAACCTTGATAAGCACACCACCTCACCTCGTCAGGACGAGCTGCCTCGTATACAACCCACCGCTACACGGTATAGCGATCGCAGCAAACCTTTGATAAGCACAGCACCTCACCTCGTCAGGACTAGCTGCCTGGTATGTAGCGAGGCCGTTGTCAGGCTGCTCAGCAGCGCTGTCGTCCCTCTCCTCGTACACGGGGGTGACGTTGTGGCAGAGGGCGAGCGCGTGCACCGCCTCCCCCACGCGACACGACAGCGACCGGCGCACGCGGGTCGGACTCGTGTTGGTGGCGGTGGCGGAGGCGGTTGTAGGGGCTGGAGTGGCGGATATAAGTGAACTGTCCGCAGCCTCGGCTTCTGAGCTGCGCTTGCGCTGGGCGCAGTAGCTCCGCAGGTGCATCGAGACCTGCACACACACAGGGTATTGCACTCGAGTGGGGGATGGTGAGCTAGAAATAAATGAAAGGAAAACCAACATAGCAAGTGACAAGCTGGGAATACGTGACGACTCAGACTAACGTAGCTTGTCATGCAAGCTGCTTCACACACATGGGTTATATGTACGTGCTTCTGCGTCCCTCTGCTGTGCAAGAGCGACCAGCATATTGAACCGGGAACACATTGTTCCTAAAAGACGTAAAGGGGAATCAGAAAATTGTTCTCGGTTACTCTCTAATCTCACCTCTTCTTCCCCATTCATTTTTATTTGGAGCTTTCAAAAAACATAAGTGAGTAAGTAATATTAGCATTGATTTGCTAGCGCTTCAGTAGTTTGTACTATATCGCGCCGTAGGTCTCACAGTTCAAAGAAAAATCAAGCTTCACTTCACTTCAACAAAAGCACACTATACAGTTCTTGTTCAACGTTTGTTCAACCACCATTATGGAAAACACAGTAACAGCCATCACAAAAACCGCTCCAATTGCCACCCACACTATTTTCATCTAACAAAAGCCGCAGCTGATCTTCAAAAACACCATCTACAGAGCCACGCTCAACCCGCAAGCACAGGACAGCCAAAACCCGGTAGGGGATTTCAGCTGCCCACCCATTTATGGCCGGACGCCTTACCCACGCTGAAACCCCCTGAGGCA
>JACJUY010001848.1:42132-54368 GCA_014220935.1 Platorchestia sp. MABIK | reverse complement strand
AAAAAAAAAAAAAAAAAAACATAAATGCTCGAAAAAAATCTGTACCTTCAAGTCATTAAGAAATACATAAAAACAAAATAATACAATCTCGACTTTAGAAGTATACTAGGGTTAAGCACTCTTGCAATCTCCTTATACAAGCTTCCTATAGATAGCCAAATTGCACATTCCTCCTGTTCAGACTAATTCAAAGAGCAACACTTCAGAACACTTGGTTAATGCGAAACCCACAAGCTCACAGCAGTTACTGCAAGACATTCAAACAACGTTCAACATCAGAAGTGCAAAATGTCGTTTTGTTCATCACATAAATTCCAACAAAACCAGGCCGAGTTGCTCACGTCATCAAAAGCGTCGACGCCGAAGGCCTGCGTTCCGAGATGGAGGACCTTGAAGACCATGTCGTTTTGGGTGAGGGTGCCCGTCTTGTCCGTGAGGAGATAATTGATGCGCCCCAGCTCCTCGGGGATGGTGGTGGACCGCACCACCGTGCCGGCCACCTCGGGGTCGCGCTGGATCATCCAGGAGTAGTAGGCCTTCCCCACGTCCAGGTTCACGCGCAGGCTGCAACAAGTGGAGCAATCAATTGCCTGCATTTACAGGGCCAGCAAAACTTCTCCGACATTGCGTCGTGTATTTCGTGCAAACTGCGTGACAAGCAAAAGTTGTAATTAATAACTCATCTTTTATGCATTTCACGTCTAAAAAGCATCATTTGCTTAACACGTTCACTGCGTTTCCGCGGCAGTTAACGGTTGGTTTGGTTAGGTTGTAAGTAGCAGAATAGGGAAATCGATTTTCCACCTTAATTTATTTTAATTCTTCCTAATGAATTTGAAAGTAAATTTGTAAGATGATATTTCACCTAGTATGATAATTATTTTTAAAAAACGTTGTGAAACAAATACAATGTCGTACAATTATACCGGTAGGTAAATGGGTAATTTACCTGTTGGTACACATGTGGAACGTGTTAACCCAATACGCAGGGAACGTGTTAACAATTTTCAGAGAAGTTATTCATCACAACAGCATCGCATTTGACAAATGGAAATAATGTTTTGATCAACAATCTTCAGAGAAGTTTATTGTACTCACCACAGCATCAATACTTTAACATACTATCATTATTACGTGCCAATGTAGGTACTGTACACTACTTAATTCAAACGTGACTGAAGAACAGCACCCACTGGAACAGGTGAACGTACCAAGAGGGTGAAGTTCAACGAGTGTTTTAAGGTTCCCAAAGTTCTTGGGAAGTCTATGGAGTTCTTAGCGTGACATAAAGTTCACGTCTGAATTTGTCCCACAACTTGAATGGGAAAATGCACAAGAACAAAGTATACAGTAAATTGGAATTAAGTATTTCAACTTTTACATTCTTAAGACCACAAAAGGAAAAATTTAGGCTTTTACAACTGATCAAGAATTGTTAAAAGCACTCATT
This sequence comes from Platorchestia sp. MABIK, assembly GCA_014220935.1. Lineage (NCBI taxonomy): Eukaryota > Metazoa > Arthropoda > Malacostraca > Amphipoda > Talitridae > Platorchestia > Platorchestia sp. MABIK. The sequence goes on along the minus strand of JACJUY010001848.1, from coordinate 52,918 downwards.
TCTCACCAATCGGATTTATTTCTTGACCAAGAAAGGATTACATCAAGAAGGTCAGCAAAAAAATGGCCTTAGCATATCTTTTGCTTCAATAAAAAAGTTGGTGGCAAATGAAATGAACATTCTGATTTTTTACTTCATGAGACGTCAGTTAATGTGCAGGAAAAAAATACCTCATTCCTTTCCCTGACGTGAACAATGTAAGAAATGTATGCCCTAACCTCTCACCTGGTGGGGCTGATATAATTAATGCTCCAGTTTTTCACCTGATGAGAATGACGTAGGAGAAGAATCCCCATCCCTCTCACCTGATGGGGATGACATTTGAGAAGAACGCTCCACCCTCACCTGATGGGGATGATGTAGGAGAAGAGCAGCATGAAGCGGAAGAAGTATCTGTACCAAGGTCCGCTGAAGCCCTTGAGGCACATCATGACGATGGTCAGCACCAGCACCGCCAAGAACAGCAACTGCTCAGTTCAAATTTAAAAAAAATTAAAATTAAAATTACATAAACTTGTAAAATACAAGTCAATGAACGGAATCTCAAATCAAAACCTGTAGCGATAAAATCATTCATACATTACGATTACAACACGTAATCAATATTGACAAGACTGAAGATACAAGTCAAGTAGCAAGACCATTCAAGCACAATAGAAATAAAAAAAAATGGTTGTAATAAATTTTTGAGACAACAGATCCCCCGAGCTGTAAAATTGGAATAACCCCTTAAAAACTGTCAATCAAGACGCGTTGAGAGCTTCATGAAGCCACTGTTATGGAGGTTCATAAGCCTGACTACCACACTGCAAATACCAGATGAACGCGAAACCACGCGAGTCGAGCAAGGCAAGCGCACCTTGGTGAGGTTATTGATCTGGAGGTCGAGGAGGCCAACTTTGGAGCGGGGTGCGGCGCTGTTCATGACGGCGCGCGTGTCCCTGCCAGTGTAGACGACCACCCCCAGCAGGCGGCCTGACGCCACCACCGTGCCGGACCAGACCGTGTTCTCCACGCCTATTGGCTCCTCCCGCACGCTCCCGTCCCCCTCCGTCTGCACACAACCAATGCATACACACTCAAAATACTCCTCACTTGAAAGCAATTGAATGAAGTGACGTAGTAGGTACTGAATCAAAATACTCACTTGAAAGCATCAAGTGAAATAAGACTGAATGAAGATCATATGTTAGCTTAAGCCTCCCTAGCCGCTAAAAATAAGAGCGTTTCGAAGAGAGGGAGGAGGAAGGCACCATTTGGTATGGAGATAAGGGAGAATCTATGCAAAAGGGACATAGAAACAGCAAGTTGAAAAAAAAGTTCCTGAAACAAGATAAAAGTTGAAGAAGAAAGAAGCGAGTACTGAAAAACAGGACAGCAGTAAACCGAAAAAAGATGGTCCTTAGCATAAAAAACATTTTATATCAACAAAAAGAAGGCCTACTTAACTCTCAGCTCGGGGCCTCACACATTTCCCCCTAGTGAGTACTAATTCCCATAGATACAATAGATGTGTTCCCCGTGAGGGGGAAATAGGACTGAAATGTAGTAAGATTAACACTTATCAATACTCTCGTATTCAATTTGAACCTAATGTCAGTCACATGTAGTGTTATCGAGATACTTGGTATATTGGTATGCAAGTAACAAAAATGTAATTTTGTGATTACATTTAGCGTCAATTGAAGGAGTGTAAGGTCATCAACAACGTCACACCTTCTCTGAAGCTCCTCATTACTTGTTCAATTAAACGCCAGCATCTACCATAGATACACAAGTAAGCAGTGCAGATACAATTTTCAAGTTGTAACTCAATTTGCTATGTAATAAGCATGCAACAGCAAATGAAACATTTGCATCACTATTCAAAAGAACTAAGTAAACACTAACAATAACATTAAGAACAGCTAGAGCGTTTTAGCCGGCATACCGTATCATGGAAATCTTTCAACCATATGCGCATTTCTCACATCCCTAAATGTCAGTTCTTGTTACTTGAGGACGCGTTTCACCTCACAATTCCTAATCATTCCCGCTCCCAAGCTAACATCATTTCCCTTGATCAGCTACACCCACCGCCCTCACCTTGGAGAAGGTGCCAATAAAACTGTAGATGTCCTTCTGAGGCTTCTCAGCAAAGACGGAAGCCTCCAGGTTGAAGCAGTCGTGGTCGTTGGCGAGTTTCTGGGTGGCAGGCACGGCGAGTCGCAGCTTCCAGTCCGTCTCCCCGTCCAGCTGGTCCGTGCGCACGAAACAGGCGCCGGAGGGCTCCGTCGTCCGCAGGAACACCATGTCGGCCGGCACACGCTGGTCCTGGTGGGCCGTGGTAGCTTAGTTTAAGCCTTCCTCACTGCATTAGGGGATAGTTTAGCCCTTACTTACCCCAATAGATTCAAGTTAGTTTAGGCCTCCCTGACTGCATAAAGTATCAGTTTAAGCCTTTCTTACCCCCATTAAAGGTTAGATCAAGCCTCACTAACCTCATTAGATGTTAGTTTCTCAACCTCCCTAACTCTAACAAAGGTGTTCCAAAGAGAGAAAACTATCATCTAGTTTGGACTTAAGGGAACATGGAATTTATGCACATAGTGCATAGAAATAGTAAAATGAGAAACAAGTTCATGAAAGAATATAAATGTTAAAGAAGAAAGTAGTAGGTGCTGAAAAACCGGACAGCAGTGAACCAAAAAAAGATGATTTGTAACTAAACGAAAAAACCTATTTCAAAAAATGGAAAGCCTACCAAACCTTTAGCTAAGGATCTCACATAATCTCCTTGGGATTTCTACCCTTCATCCGTATTAATTTTTCTATTTCTAACCAGTCGATTCCTAGGGAATCTCATGTGCAAGATAAAAAAAGAACCACAGTAAAATGAACATTTTTTCATTTTTTTACAAAAACGTTTTGGAACATTATAATTCCGATAAATTATTTGTATTAAAAAAGAGTAGGAAGTACAACGCGGCCAGTTAAAAGAGTGGATGAAATTTGACTTAGAAGTCAAAATAATTAATATTCATTCTTGCTTTACAATATCATAATTGTACCTGCACACACTTTGAGTTTATTCAACTCCAGAATTGCAACCTCAATTGCTATTGTTCACATAATTCGTTTCTATAGTCTTTTCACTTAACATTTATTTTGCAAAGTTGTAAAGCATTCATTATTGTTATTATTATTTTTGGGTTTTCCCGCCGTTTTCGATACTCAGACGAAATCACAGCGTAATTTGATAGCGTTGCTACATTCAGGTCTTGTGTTGGGAATTTGCGGGGGGGTGAGGATCATCCCAACGTTTTAGTGCCGTGGTGTGTCAGCTTTGGTCTGACGGAGGAGCGACGGTGTTTCTAGTTGCGGGCATCCGCGCTGGCGATGGTTTGGGCCTCATATGAGGTGGAGTAGATTTTCTCTCTAGAGGTCACTCATTTTCAGTTGGTGAGTCAGATTTCATGAAGCAGACGAATTTCAAGTAAGAAAAGTTTCAGAAGGGGGTGTGGCCCGCAGATGGCGGGGCCAGTCAGTAGGTCAGTGAGGTTCGGCTCACCGCCGAGGTGAGCTTGACGCTCTTGTCCGTAGTCGGGACAGTCGAGAAGGATGTGTCGGATTGTTAACGGTACTATACAGTTTTTGCAGTGCGGTTGCTGTCGCCCCACCAGCAAGTGGTGGTGCGTGAGGCGCGTATGGCCTATTCGGAGCCTAGCGAGAATCACTTCCCAGAGTCGATCCCTCTGCTGGGATAGCGGGAGCGAACGGACATCTGGTTTTATCGCCTTTAGCTTGTTGTTGGCAAGTGCCGACCACTCAGCTTGCCAGTGTTCTCGTATTTTCTTCTTGTAGTACCACTTATGGTCTGTTCGAAGAAGGCAAACTGGATTTATTTGTAGGGGGAGTGCCTCTCGAGCTGCACGATCGGCTGCCTCGTTTCCCGACACTCCGACGGTTGATGATTAGAACTAAATCATCAACCACCTCCGTTCACATATTTCAATGCACTGACGACAGAAATAAAGCCTCAAGATACTGAATAATTCAACCAGAAACAAAACCCCAACCTTCAGATCCTGAATATTTTAATAAGGTAAAATCTAGGCACCTTCTCGACGATGACGAGGTCACCAACTTTGATGCTGGCGCTGGTGACGGCAGTGGTGCCGCCGTCCCCGCCGGCCCTGGTGTCCCGCTTCCTGGTGATGGCCGTGGGGGACACCAGCCGCCGGTACACCTGGCCGTTCACCTCCTGGTCCCGCCGCCACCGTCTGATGTCGTCCACAGCCTCCCTTATCATCGTCACGATCATCACGAAGCCCTACAAACAACAATGTTACGTGAGGATTGTAATTCACCTCGACACTCGAGTCTGTCACAGGCAGAGGTGTGTAGAAAGGTAAGAGGTGGATATAGAATTCAGAAGCAAAACAGTTGTACTTGAGACTATCCTCATCACAATCACCACAAAGCCCCACAAGCAACAATGTCACTTGAGCATCGACACTCTTGTTTGTCATAGAGTGAGGTGTGTGGAGAGGTGAGTATAGTAACTCAGAAACAAAACAATTGAACTTGAGAATAAAGTGGATGAAATTTAGGGTCGCTTAACTTTTCCATGAATGGAAGGAGTACTCAAAATAACTCAGATGTACACATGAACAATTTTAATGAAATTCCGCATGAAAAAACAAATAAAAATTAAATGAAAAATTACTGATACTAGGAAGCAATAGCTAGGAAAAAACCTTTGAGTTTTTGTAACAATACTGAACCATTACTGGGGTTATTTTTATCCTCCTTTCCTGCCCTCATTTCATTTTGTTCAAATATTTTTTGCAAATTTGAGTAATTTTGCACAGTATTTTTATGCGAGCATATATTTCCTAAGGAGCTCCTCCAGCAGAGAGGTGCTTCAAAAGTGAATGATGGCTATTTTGTAAGGTATCATGCGACTGTTTTTTTTAAGTTTTCTTGAGACTATTTTTGCTCCACACGTAATGAAATATTGTACAATTCAATATAACGATTTTCTATTGCACATTTATAGTGTCTGTGCATTAACATATTGAAGTTATTCACTATTTTTATTACATTATTACACATTTATTATTACACATTTATTACATTATTACACATTTATTATTACACATTTATTACATTATTACACATTTATTACATTATTACACATTTATTATTACACATTTATTACATTATTACACATTTATTATTACACATTTATTACATTATTACACATTTATTACATTATTACACATTTATTACATTATTACACATTTATTATTACACATTTATTACATTATTACACATGACTAGTGTTTTGATTTGTAAAAAGTTAGGAGAGAAATTTAGGAGGAATTTTTTAGCTTCACAACGAGTGAGTAAAATAATATGATTAGAGAAATAGAAGGAATAAATAAACAAGTTGTTAACAAAAATAATGGAATATTTTCCAATGAAACTGGTATATACAATACATAATGTATATAATACAATGCACAACTGGTATATACAATGTATATACATATATATATATATATGTATATACATTTATATATATACATTGGTATATATATATATATATGTATATATAAGTATATATATATATATATGTAGACAGACTATAGTTCAGAAATGTCAATGCTTCAGTCTCTTCAAGATATTTTTTCTTCCTGAAGAGAAAGAATTTTTACTCTTTTGCTCTCAGTTCATTGAGCCATTAATTTAGACATTGAATTATTTGAGGTATTGTTTCAAGTTAAAGCTAGGAATCTTCAAGTTATAACATTTAATATCAAATTTGTTATACTTCATGTTTAAAATTTTGTCTTCTTTATACAACAGACAGAGACTTTGGTTCTCAAATACAAATTTGGTTGAAAAACTGACTTAGGTTAAGAAATAAAAATATAACTCACATGAAGGTTCATGGTTAAAACTGACTGAATAAATGGAGATAGAGAATGTTTTTGTAAGACTAACACAGAAAATCAACACTTAACCAAACGCTAAATTTTGATGCAAATTAAAAACAGAGAAAGACAAAGGTAAAGAAACAAGGCAGTCTAAGATAGGAAAAGACGAAAGTATGATTGCCATGAAGAACAAAAAACTTCACTGGGGCTGGGCTGCAGCTGCAACCAAGCCTGGCTCACCAAAGGTCCCCAGTAGGTGTAGAGGTAGCCGATTCTGAGCTCTGGGATGAACTGGGAACAAGCCATCACCAGGAAGTACAAGTTCAAGAAAAACTTGAACTGCTCAAACAACACCTGCAAGGATGGAATTACATTGCATGAACACCGCACAGCTTCTTTATTGTCAATAAAATTATTGTGTCCAGTGCACAGATGTATACGTGATGCACAAAATATTTTATTAAGATTTACGAAGGGCACACCCCTGCTTCTCTACTCATCACTAGCACTCTTGAACCATTATAAATCATTTAATATTTTAACCACAATGCGCGCCACTGGTGGCCACGGAGGGGATTTTCATAATGCTGCTGACCGACCAGTAGTCACCAACTCAATTTTCATAAACACTGTATTAAAGCTAAATGAAGACAAAATCCAGTTTATGTTTCCTATTTTCAAGGATACTTACTACAATTTACTTTAAATTTCGGTTGAACATCAAACTTGAGTGTAAGCAATTGCAGTCAACATGTTAATACTTGCATTAAAAGCTGGTCTCTGACAAACCAGCCTCCACACAGAGTTACTGCAACAGCAAAACTCAACTACAACTTCTTTAAAGGAATAATTCGGAATTGCAGGGGACCGGTTAGCAAACACCTTGTAACTGCTAGCCAAGATCAAGATTAGATTAGATTATTAGTTAGTTTAAGCCTCCCTATCCGCAACAAAGGCGATCCAAAGAGAGGAAGGAAGAAGGCACCATTTAGTATGGAGTTAAGGGAACGCGGAATCTATGCAGAAAGGGCATAGAAACAGTAAGATAAGAAAGAAGTTCATGGAACAAGATCAAAGTTGAAGAAGAAAGTAGTAGGTGCTGAAAAAACAGGACAGCAGTGAACCAAAAAAAGATGGTCCTTAACATAACAAAACACATTTTATTTCAACAAAAAGAAGGCCTACCTAACTCTCAGCTCAGGCCCTCACATTGTCCCCCTGGGAGCCAAGATCAAGAACAGCACATCAAGCAACCACTACCACATTTCTTTTATAAAAAGACATCTACATCAACTGCTTTAGTATTTCAACACACTATAAAAAGCACAGATGAAGCTTACACTCAATGTTTTTTGAACATTTACCATTGGTATGAAGGTAATGATGTTGTACTTCTGATTTTTTACAGTGTTGGGAGGGTAGCGGACAGATGGGTCCGGGGACCCAATGTGCACAGTGCGAGCACTGAGCTCCTTCCTCCTGCAGCAGCCCCACATGCTCAAGTGGCAACAAAACCTGAAAAAATGTGACAGCTTTCAATAAATGGTCACAAGAAAGGAAGTAAGGAATTTGCAAGACTTGAAGGCTATATTTATTCCTCATCAATTTTAGGCATTGTGAATCTTGGGAATAGTTTCTGACACAAAACATGACAAATCAACTTGCATGACATGAAAATCTTGTAACTTTTCAAGGATTTAATACTGAGCTTCAAAAATGAATGATTATAAATTTATGCAAGCACAATTACATCAAGCTTAATTTTAGGAATTTAGCCTAAGGCATCACTTATGGCAAATTGCTAGCAGGTCTAAAACAAGGACAATATAGGACAACAGTTAAAGTCATAAATAATGCCTTACTAATTACCTACAGCAACACAAAAATATGCTGAAGGAGATATATGACAACAAATAAAGATGAATATATCAAGTAACTTTCCATCTCTAGAAGATCACAGAACTCGTCATTTCATTGTAAAATTTTACAGTAACAGAAGCAGAAAAAATAAAACTGTTTGAAATAACTTGTTATTCTATCAATATTTATAAAACCATTAAATTTAGGGCATCATATTCTTGCAGCAAAGAAAAATCATTAAAGTATGCACTATCTTACACAAACCTTGAGCAAATTGAAGACCAGAAGCCAGATCTTGCGTGCCGCCTGTTTGAAAAACTCGAGGTAAAATCAACGTTAGGATGAGCTGAAGAAAGCAACGACTGAGACTCGTCTTCTTCAAAGTCTCCTGCACCTTGAGACAATGGTTGCATTTCCCTTCATGGAACAAAGTCTTTTAGCAATATTATCTTGCCTGAAAAAACAACACATTTAGGAACTATAAAAATATTAACAGATCACTTTTCATGTTAATTGCTATATGCACTGCCAGTATAAAATACGAGGCGTGTCCGTAAAATAAGTTCCACGGGCTACCGCTGGCGCTATGATCGTTTCTATGATCGACCAGCCAACAGAGGCAGGTTGTTTGGTTCCCCCACTCCAATCCCTTACCAAGCCAGCGTCGCTGCGACGTTTCGTCTTGGCTCAGCAGCCGTCAGCGATGGAACTTCCTCTTGCGTCTCCCGCCAGCTGCGAGTTGCGGTCTGTTATTTGTTTCCAGACCTTGGGCAGACCTTTGAATAGCCTAAATGTTCAGTCAAAATTTTGTCAATTGTGGTTTTGCTGACCTCCGGGATCTTTCCGCACAGCTCCCAAACTGTAATCCGTCGATCTTCAAGCATTGCCGCTTCGACTTTGGCAACTGTTTCGTCGGAAACCGATGGCCGTCCTGCACGGGCTTTGTCGTGGACGTCTGTTCGGCCATTTTTAAAGTCCCTGACCCATCTGCGCACCATCCTGGAGCTCATACACTCTTCTCCATACACTTGACTAAGTTCTTTGTGAATTTCCTTCCCCAATTTCTTCTTAGCGGCCAGGAATCGAATAACAGACCGCAACTTGCAGCTGGCGGGAGACGCAAGAGGAAGCTCCATCGCTGACGGCTGCTGAGCCAAGACGAAACGTTGCAGCGACGCTGGCTTGGTAAGGGATTGGAGTGGGGAAATCAAACAACCTGCCTCTGTAGCCTGGCCGCGCAAAGAAACGATCCTAGCGCCAGCGGCAGCCCGTGGAACTTATTTTATGGACACGCCTCGTAAATATGCTGCTTATTACATTTAGCAAGCATCTACTAGTGCATACTTGTGTCTGTTACTCAAGTGTAAAAAGGTATGCAAATAAGATGATCTAATGTTTTAACATGACAGGTTTGCATTCAAAATATAGCTCAGTAAAATTTTCTAGTCTGCCAAAATCAAAGGACTTTGCTTTTGTTTAAATTATGACAAGTAATACCCATGTAAAAATTTTTTAAATATTTTCATTCACAAACTATTTTACTTCAAAATGCTGTTGAGAATTGAGATGGCTAACTTACATATAAAAAATTCCAAATTAGCAAAAATTTTACAAAGTAGTGATAATTAGCATATAACATATTATTTGTACAACTATTATTTCAAATCCTTGTAAGCAACTTTCTTACTAAAATAAGTAAACAAAAAGCAAATCAAACATGACAACAAATTTTATAGTGATGAATTTAGATCATAATACTGAGCCGAGCCTTGTTTTTTTTTTTTTTGTGATGCCACTATGGAAACATAGAACACTTTTTGCTGCTGAGTGTTTTATTATATAGAAGTAAAATGCTGTACTTTTTTATTACAAAGCATAAAGCTTTCTAACCGTGCAATCACATTCATTCTTCATATCTTCTTTCTGTTCTATCAGGGTCCTTTACTGAGAGGTGAATATGTCTCTCAACAAAATAAAATGTATTGTACATAAGATAAAACCTATTGACAACCTTCATTAATTCCACAAGACTTCAATTTACTGAATACAGTGAAGTGTACTTATAGAAAATTTATAGGTCCAGCCTACACTACTATAATTTTTGAGTTTCAGTGATTATAGGTTCACTATTTTAAAATGTTTTTATAGTACCAATCAATGGATTAAAACAGTCAGAGCTTTGGACACATTACAATATATTGAATAATTGAGCCATATAGTAATCTCATGACAGCTTCCTTGCAGTTATTTAGAATAGAAACTCAACAAAAAGAATTAGGTAATAACAAACATCATCTCCATTCAAATTTTTTTGTTACATATAAGGCATTTTGATAAAATTAATTAACTTGTCAGTTTCCAGCAAAATAATAAAGTCTCTATTTGAAAAAATATCAGCTTTGGGAAAAAATACATATGCTTACAAAAAGCCTTCAGTATTTTTTCAATTATTACTGTTTTAAAATAGTATATATTAACTGTAACAGAAGAAATTGAATAGAAAAAGCAATGGCCATATTTTAAACCAAAAAAATTCATTCCATAGAGAAATTAATTTGCAATGAGTTATAATGAATAAAAATCCAAACAATATATCTCTGAAGTAAAGATCATTGTTTAAATGGTCAAGATTTAATTTGGTCAATATTGAATTTTATGTTTCCAATGATTTTCAAAATTTTGTTGTAAGATCTAGGCAATTAACCCTTTATGACCTGAATTATAACTTAGGAGGATAAAAAATAATTTTTTTTTATTTTTAGTTAGGTTATAAGGTAATAAAACCACAGGTGTCTTCAAAATGAAAAAATATATATTTTCATAGATTTTAACATGACTGAACTAATTCGTTCAGTTTGTCATGTAATAAGTACACTATAGCAATTAGGTAATAAGGAACAACCATTGAATAACTGAATACTACGTGTAATTTCCTTAAGTTTTTGAAGAAAAACAAGGCATTTTTGTATAAACACTAATTCATACATAGATTATGAATAAAA
>JACJUY010001848.1:21736-40456 GCA_014220935.1 Platorchestia sp. MABIK | reverse complement strand
CATTTTGATCATCAAGAACAAACGTTGGATCTCCAACGGTGTCATCACTATCATAATCGTCGTCCCCATCACTGTCTGCGGCGTCTGGGAGTTGATTTGTAATCCTAGGTTGGTTTGGCCGTCTGTTATAAAAGAAATTTGCCGATATACCTGCAAAGCGTTACAGAAATCAATTTTTATAAACACTTTTTCGCATTGAAATCCGAAGTGAACTCATTCGTTCACGTGTCAAAATAGAATATCTGGTACGGACTGGTCGAATTAGTTCACCCCTATAAATGAATCGTAGCACACACATATTTCAACACTTGAACTCAAACACCGTTTCATTTTGTAATTGAATAGTCACGTTACCCCTAATATTTTTTGAGTCACTTCAACTTACCTGTGTCATCCGCCATAGCGCTAGNGTTTTGTGTGGTCAAATATTGCATTAGAGGAACTGATGAAAACCAGTTATCAAAAAATAGCAAGTGGTTTTGACCACTTTCGATGCTTTGCGCCAATTGCAAGACTATGTTTCCACTAGCTTTGAGATCAGGAACACCTGGCTTGTCAACAGGATTTATTTTCCGCAGTAGGGAATGAAATCATAGGTCAACCCCTGGTCATCTGCTAAGACGAAAATTTTGTACCCCCATTTATGCGGTTTGCAGGGAAGATATTGTTTCAGCGAGGACTTTCCCTTAAAAGGGACCAATTGTTCGTTGATGAAAAGATTCTGAATCTTTGGAATCTGTTTGAACTTGGTTTGTAGGTGGCTAATCATTGGACGAACTTTGCAAAATCTGCCTTCGCTTGGAACTGTGTTGTCTACAAAGTGAAGGTTTGATTTTATCTCAAACCATCTATCTCTGCTCATGATTCTTGAAACCACGTCTCGTAAGCCAGGAAATTGAGCACTCCAGTGATATCTTGCGTTTGTTATTTTCACTAGAGAAAAGTAATACACTAAACCAAGCCATTGCTCAATCTCAGTGACAGTGGTGTTGAGGAGTTTATTTGGATCCTTCCATGCCGAATACTGGTTACTTTGGTCAACCATTAGTTCCAAGAAATCTTGAGTCAGAAACTGTCATGCATAGTCTATTGGAGTCTTCACAGTGACATCTGTTTCAGGTTCATCAGCAATGAAACTTGGAATTTCTGTTGAATCTCCCGACGTTGTTAGAACCCACGAGGCTACTGATGGTCTTTGTGCTGCTCGTGTAGCTTGATCGCTTATTTCGATAACTACAGCAAAAGGATCGTCATCTTCTGTGGGGTCTCCAGCAGCACGATCTTCAACAGCAAGGTTTTCATCAACTGGATCCTCTTCATTCTCTTCGTTCTCCATTTCTGGGCCTGGAATATTTCACGAGAAATAATACGCAAATATGCAAATACAATGTATTATACTCAGATATATCTTAGCACAGTAAAAACACAGAGTAAATTAACATACATACTACGTCAGGACACTTACATTCATTTTGATCATCAAGAACAAACGTTGGATCTCCAACGGTGTCATCACTATCATAATCGTCGTCCCCATCACTGTCTGCGGCGTCTGGGAGTTGATTTGTAATCCTAGGTTGGTTTGGCCGTCTGTTATAAAACAAATTTGCCGATATACCTGCAAAGCGTTACAGAAATCAATTTTTATAAACACTTTTTCGCATTGAAATAAGAAGTGAACTCATTCGTTCACGTGTCAAAATAGAATATCTGGTACGGACTGGTAGAATTAGTTCACCCCTATAAATGAATCGTAGCACACACATATTTCAACACTTGAACTCAAACACCGTTTCATTATGTAATTGAATAGTCACGTTACCCCTAATATTTTTTGAGTCACTTCAACTTACCTGTGTCATCCGCCATAGCGCTAGNACGGATGCTGAACGAACACGTTCAGTCCGTATTTGAACCGATTCGCTCTAAATTTTGTAGGCAGTATTCATTCATTTTTGACTGAACAAATTCGTTCACGCCGGTCGTAAAGGGTTAAATACATTTTAAGACGCTTTACATGAGTGACATTCTGCATGCAAATGCTTAATTTTCAAGATATAGCATAAATAAGATTCAAGTAGGAATATTGTTAACAGCAGTTTTGATATGACTCTTCCGGCGCTTTGTGGACGCGGACTACGCCAAATTTTTTGGCGGGAGACATCGGCCTCCGTTGGGCTAAGTTAGGATTAATTATTTTGGGTTTATTTAGATTAGTTTAAGTTAGTTTATTTAACATATCTAACTTTACCTAACCTACCCTTACTCATCCTTACGTTAAAACCATATTTCTGATTATTTACATGTCCATTTGTTCAATTTTATAAACAACGTTCCAATAACTTTAAAGTTAAATATCTCAAAAACAAAGCATTTGCAAGCAAAATGTCATTCATGCCAAACATATTCAATAGTACCATATTACCCATATGTGGCAACAAAATTATTGAAATCATTGACAACATTAAATTCAATATTGATCTTTAATTTATTTTATTAGATGGATTCTTGACGAAATTTTATTATAATTACTCAAAGAAATTATATTAACAAATTCCAGTCAATTTGAATTCTATTTCAGGTAGAAGTTTACAGCTTGACATATTAAATCAAATTATTTTAACAAAAAATAGTAAGAATTATTGACAGCAAACAAATTGATAAACAGATGTCAACATAAATTTATTTCAATAACCCAACAGAAATTCAATCCTACTAGCAAAATATCCCATTATAATCATTGCAAGTTGCAACTACCATAAGAAGATATGCCAACAGTATTAGCAGCAAACAGAGTAGGAAGAGTAAATTATATCATCAAAATCCGATTTTATATTTTTAGTACTGTCTATTAAATAATCAGTAAAAACAAACCCAAATTTAATAAAAAAACTATGGCAGCTAAAAAATGCACTAATTAACAGTTGAAGTAAACTGACCCCTGAGCTAAGTAATTCACTGACTTGACTTTAAACAAACAAACACTGGCATCTTAGGATGCTTTATTTCCAATCAAGCCTGATACATCTGATCTTGAGCATTGGTTTTTCAAATGCCATATAACTAACACTATTTATAGGACGCCATGACGGTTTCCCCCGTATAGCCGGTACCCATTTCCGACACCTGGGTTGAGTGGGGTATTGTGCTTGAGCTTTCCCTTATACCCAACGGGGAAAATCGCCGCGCCAGCGCTGGGATACGAACCCTCGACTTCTACATGCAAGGGCGATACCTTAACCACTGTGCCACGGCAAGCACAAAAGAAGATAATTCATTCAGATATATTAATATGCTTCCATTACAGAAAAAATAAATACATGATTGAAAACTTGATAGCTTACACTTCATTAGCAGGTATATAGAAGCCCAGTTAACTTACATTGTTCAATTATATCTTTACTTAAAAAAGCAATCAGAAATTTGTGGTCAATGAATCATATAAATCCTACTTTAATTAATCCCTAATTGCATGCATAACTCACAGAAAACAATGCATAAATAAACTACATACAAACATCTTTACTAATATTTGTAATGTGGTTAAAATCTAAGAAAATTTTTTCACAACTCTGCTACCAAAAAGATTAGAAAATTTCACTTTTACCTATTAGTAATCAAATTCACGCAAATTAAAAGATCTTCAATTACATGTTAAAATTATGGAGTCATACAAGTAAGTTCATTATAAATCGAAAATAAAAATTTAATACAAAATGGCCCTTGGAAATTGATGAAAACTGAAAAAAGTAAATGAACCACAGATAAATGAATAGTTCAAAATAAGTGAAAATGATACTTTCACATTCGATGAATGAAGCATTTCAACTAATTATCGTATTTGAAAGCCCTGTTAAAAACTAATTACATATCAACAGCTGACAACAAATTCCAGCAACCACACCACTCTGACTCATTATCCTGATTTCTTCCGAATGTTCCTGGGTCCGCAGGAGCATAAGTTAACGATGTCGCCAGTGTCAGTTCTGATCAATGATATGCATGCAATTTATTATCTCAAAAATCGTTGAAATTCATGTGCATTTATGTAGGTTAAACCAATAATTGATGATGAAAGTTAATCTTTAATTTTCATAATATGATAGAGTAACATAGATTCAATCTGTTGTAGGATCCATGAAAATAAATAGCTAATTTTTTTCGTCGTGTGGATTTTTTTCATAAGTCTAGAAATTTTCTGATGTGATGATACGTCATAGAAAATTTAACCCTCGGTCACTTCCGAACTTCCACCCTCATGCAAAGCATTTAAAACTCCACGGTGTAACCCAGATATTTTATTCCCGTTAGGAAAAGCAAAAAAGTTAACCACAGTTCCCCTCCCCAAACTGAGGCTAAGTATTGCTTCCATTGAGTAAAAATGTCATTAGTTCGAAGTGTTAGTTTCCAAAAAATTGGCAAAAGTCAATTATTCGAATCAATTCGATTGAAAAAATATATTCTCTCAGGGGTTAACAGTATAAAATTCATACATTTTAGAGCCGTGCTTGGAACAGGAGTAATGCTTAAAGGATATTTACCACATTTTTTTATTGTAAACTCCACAAAAAACTTCCCTTCCATTGGGAAAAAATACTATTTTATTCCTTTGTTCGCTGTGCTCGCCGTGGCACAGTAGGTTAGGCATCGCCATCCCATAAAGATGTAGAGGGTTCGAATCCCGGCGCTGCGCGGCGATTTCCCCGTTAGGTATAAGGGAAAACTCAAGCACAATACCCCATTCAACCCAGGTGTCGGAAATGGGTACCGGCATTACGGGGAAACCGTCATGGTGTCCTTCATATATGGTGTTAGTTATAAGACATTTGAAAAACCAATACACAAGATCAGGCTTGATTGAAAATAAAGCATCCTTAGATGCCGATGTGTGTTTTGTTTGTTTGTTACTAACTATTTTTGAATACTTCCGTTACAAATTCATTAAATTTCTTAAATTGAAACTTAATTTCCCATGTTACCCTATTTTCGTAGCATATTCAATAAGCGTGGATTTGGAGTGAAAATTTTCAAAAGACATATTCCAATCTATTTGATGCATCATATCATCTTGTGATGCCTTATAACTAATGCCAAAATAAGGAGTTGGTGATTCAGTGATTAGATAATCAGTTTCTTCATCATTAGTCCCATTGAATTCTTCATCTCTTTTTCTTGTCAATTTATTTATGTATTAGTATGATTTTATTCAGTCCAGTTTCCAGTTTTACGGTGTTACTAGTGCCTTCTAGATATAAAGGGCATTAATCGTTTATATGTACTTGTCCAGGCATCAAGGTTTGAGGAAAGTATAAACAAGAAAATTTGAAATCAGAAGTATTTAATTGAAGTAGACTGTTGGTTATATGAATCACTTAAGCGTTTAACGCTATAATTTATGAAAATTAAGTGCATTTATTTTTACAACAAAGTATTTGTATGTAGAAATACACGCTCAAATAAGAAGTATTTGATTTTCGAAATGTTGGCAAACAATTTAAGATCCATTCGCACATTTCTAAGAAAATTGCTTAAGGAAAAAATATTTTTAAAACTAGGACGAATAAAAGACAGCAGATTACTCATTTCTATTGTCCACTCGTTGTACATAAATGTACCAATTGTACCTACTTCATCTGTTTTTAACTTTATTTCAGTCAGTCATCGCTAACCAATTCTATAAAATAAATAGCTGCAAGCTTCATCGGAGAACTCACGCACGATACTTCTGAGTGTTATGTGCAAGGGTTTGAATCGTTAGTGGATGTATGTAGCACAAACGACATTTGTCATACGAACTGTAATTCGTTACTGAACAAAAAATACTGCCAACGATCACAATCCAACTCCAATCGAAGAACTGCGTCGTATATTTTTATCCAATACTGTCAGTTATACAATCATTTATTAGTCAGCACTCGTTGTCTAGTTGGTCATGATGATCCCTCTCGACTGCGTCGCAAGTCGTGACTCAGATGGCGAAGATGATGGAGTGGAGAGACTTGGCGGGCACCTGGAGGTTGGCGTACAGCTCTGCTGCAGCGTTGGGCTGGATGGTCACCGCCAGCTCTGTCTCAGCTCTGAGAAACCAACACGAATATTACATTTCATAAGTCACGAGACAATTTGCTCATAATGAATGAGAAAAAGAATTTTTTTCAAAACTTACCTAATAATGCAATTAACTCGTTTACGCTACCCTGATAAATGTTTCTTGAGTATTTTTCGTTTCATTTTGGACAACGGTGGCTGAAGGCTATGATTTTTCCCTCGAAATCTATATGGTCCGAACCCAGCTATTGCTCGGTAGTTTATAAACAAACAGGCTCGGTTAGTTGTTAGACACTGCGTTTTCGAAGTACCTGCATCACGGTATACCGTGACCTGCATACGCTAATTTTGAGAGTACAATTTAAAATGCAGAGCTGTCAGCGTTCACCATTGCTAGATTATCTCTTGCTCAGAGGCCTAAATCGTCAAACATTAGGAGCCAGGGAACCGTAAACATTATAGTTAATTCTAATCTACAGTAGTTCAAAATTGCAAATGAACGACTTGATGCTCTCTTATTACGGAGGCAATTTGACATTTCGTATTACTTTTGGGGGATTTTCAACATCAAAGACCGTCATATACACTTACGTGTTAAGGAGGATGACCACGACATTATTGTCGGCGTTAACGAAGGCAGCAGCCCTGATGTTGCCGTCCTCCTCCGTGATGGTCCTCTCGACAGCCACGTCACCGGGCAGCACAAACCTGCTGAAGTGACCCATCGCGTAGAACATCGGCTGCTTGTAGAACGTGTCCGTCGCCTGCAATGACGTGTGTCAGTGCTTTGTTCTAGTGAATATTACTAGTCTTAACGCCAGTATTCCCAGTCTTAACGCTATCAGGTATTTGCATCACCTGAAAAACTTGAACAACGAATTCAAGTGAGTGAATCGTTTGATGGTGATTTCAAAGAATGGTTTTATGTACGTAGTAATGCCAGTGACTCCTAACTTCACTAGGTGAAGGTAGCGTTGTCAAAAACAATTGTCACCAACAATGCAGAGATGAAAGTTAAAGAACTTCTTCAGATGAATATATTGTTTAACACCAATGGTTATTTAGTTGTATTACTTAGTTATTATACTGAATTAGTCTTTGCCAGGCACTGACGGCATCAATGATGACCGGGGAATCCACGAAGTTGCTGACCCAGTTGGGCCCGCCCTCCGGGTCCAGGGCCATGTTCCAGTCCACCCAGCCCGTCGAGTAGTGGGTCACGTCCTGCACGACAAGGAATTTCATCATTAGTGAAACCAACACCCTTGGTTACAATGGTTGTGCAGACATGGTTAACCGTCCGCTGATTTGGTCACGCCTTGCTCATAATGGAATTTCTTCATTATATAGCGAAACCAACATCCTTGGTTACAATGGTGGTGCCAATATAGTAAACCGTGAGAAAAATAATGTTCAAGAGCAAGTCGGGGCGAAAAAAAGTTTAACGTGTGAACGTGAGAAAAAGTGTTTAATGGAAATTGACCATGTATTTTGAAACAGCCAAGGTTAGCCACGGCATCCGCTTTTGAAATAGGAAAAAGTCACCAAAATTTTTATTACGTGATCACAAACATGACCTTCGGAGTTAACACTCATCAAATCACGATTCCCATGCTAAATATATATATATATATATATATATATATATAAATATATTTATACCAACAAAAAGCCTTTCACAGAAATGCAGTATTCGTGAAAATTACAAGTAGAAAACGAACCTAAAATAAGGTATTTTTACTATCACCAGTTTACCAACCATTACTTATTTACCTGTGAGTCTTCATCGCTGAAATCCAATGTTACGGCTCGTATTGGTTTTTGACAAGAAAGGCAGCTTTGTCAAGGCTCGTATTGGTTTTTGACAAGGAAGGCCGCTTTTTCAAGGCTCGAATTGGTTTTTGACAAGGAAGGCCGCTTTGTCAAGGCTCGAATTGGTTTTTGAAATCTAAATCCGCTATGTCAAGGCTCGTATTGGCTTTTCATCGATCGCTAGATGAACAGGAATGCCGCAAGTGAAAAAGACTCACATCGATGATGTTGACAGCGTAGTTCTGAGCGCGCTGCCAGCTGCCCAGCTCTACATGCGGAGGTCCGCTCCAGCCCTCGCAGGACTCCGTGTAGAGGATGAACTTCTCAGGGTAGAGGTCGTGTATCGAGTCCAGCTTGTCGGGGTAGTCGACGGCGTCAGAGTACCAGTGCACAGCAGTCCCGTCCACGTAGTTGTATGTGTCGGGGTCCTCCAGGATCTGAAATTGCAGCCAGCGATATAAGTAATCGTATTCTTTCTTCGAGAGTTGGTTGTCATAAACATCAATGTTTTATTACAGCTGTAGTTTGATAGGTTAATTTTCTTTTTTTTTCTTAGGTGAATACTTTGGCTAAGCGACCATGGGATTTACGAATTTTTCTTTTTTAATAGTTAAATTTACGAAACAGCCGAAGGATAGCGATAGCCTTGATGTTCCGATCAATTACAGTTTACATAAATTTCACAGCAGCGATGAAGCAAGATGCTAATTATGTAAGAATAACTTCATTGTGTCTTTTTTCTCTGTTAGATTGAAATCTTGGACGATAGGAGAACAATATTTAATAGAGAAAATTCATTCATAATTTACTAAAGATGGTTGAATGATTAATTGCATTTTTCACGAAAATTTGCTTCCAAAGTTCTACAAGTGTCCTCACAGTGAAAAATTGGTCGTATCATTTTGCTTTAACATTGCTCAGTACGAATATTGAATAGAAAATATTGTGTTTAACCCGTATCATTTCATACATAAACGGCAATGGAGATATTTCCAATGAGATGGTGTACATTTTTTCTCTCTCATAAGCTTCACGTACTTCACGTCGCCGAGCACAAAAGACGTCCTCTGTGCGCAGTCATCAATTTCAGGGTAATTCCGTTAGCATTGTCGCCTGCAGTAGCGCAGCCTGCCAAAAATTTCAAGGGGGGCAGGATCCCCGACAAACAATTTCGGGGGGACAGACATTAATTTTCACCAATCTTTTTGTTCTTTTTTTACTCAAAACGGCGACTGAAACTGGCCCCCAGCTCAACATTTCGGGGCGAAATAGGGAGGGCCATGGCCCCCGTGCCCCACCCCCCTCCTCCCCCTAGCTGCACTTCTGGTCCCCTGCATGACGCTTCTGTCATTGTAAGTCTGACAAGAGGATTCTAGCACTCAGAGCATAGAAAGGGCGGAACACATGGTAAACTACAAAGAAAGTTAATTAGGAGAACGGACCAAGCAGTTGAGAATAAAGATACTCATTGACTAAGTCCAAACCTCTTTTAGAAAAAACAAACAGACCAAAACAAACATCGGCATCTTAGGACGCTTTATTTCCAATCAAGCCTGGTACATATGATCTTGAGCATTGGTTTTTCAAATGCCTTATAAGTTATAACTAACACTATGTATAGGACACCATGACGGTTTCCCCCGTAAAGCCGGTACCCATTTCCGACACCTGGGTTGAGTGGGGTATTGTGCTTGAGCTTTCCCTTATACCCAACGGGGAAAATCGCCGCGCCAGCGCCGGGATCCGAACCCCCGACTCCTACATGCAAGGGCGATGCCTTAACCACTGTGCCACGGCGAGCCCACTGGACCACGGCGAAAAAAGTGTATGTATAACAGACAGCCGAAATATCTACATTTTATAACGTACAAAATGCAGAACCACTGTTGACGCTTAGGATTATACAACTAGAAGAACTTCAGAGACTCAGAGACGCTCGAGTGGAAGGCAGACAGATTGCGAAAACAACAGAAACGCTTATATTTATTACCCAGCTACGATTCTCATTTCGCGACATTGTACAATCCAATATAAACCCACACCTGCTCACTCGTATAAGACCCTCTATTCCAAGGAAAAACAATTCTTTCTTAAAAACCATGCTCATTCTATCGTACCAAGATGCGTGTGGGGTTATACGATATCTTATTGAAACTGTTATAGCAAAAACCGTATAACTATTCAACTCTTAACTAATTATTGTGACGTCATTGAAACCATTATAACTATAACGACTGTATACCTAAAACCGTACAACCATTCAACGCTGAAATAATGCTTACGACTGCAGGATAGTCAGGCAAGAACTCGCGGTTGTGGTCGAGGACCATGATCTTGACGTCATCATAGCCAGCGTCCGCCATGGCGGGGCCGAGGTTCGTCTTGATCCAGTCGCGCTGGTCCTCTGCCGTCCAGGCGCAGGTGTTCCACGGCCAGTCCTGGGCCCATGTGACAAGGATTTAAACAATTAACAATTTAAATAATTTATTTACCACAAGTGAAACAGAGATAGATTGTTCCTTAAGTCTAGTACAATGGTTAAATTTGAGTATAGCAACCTGTGGCCCCGAATAAGTTCAGAGACTTCTAGGGCATCCTCCCATCACCGTTATTCTAGGGTGTGTAATAATGTTTAACCTAGGATGATTTGTTCCAATCAGGCCTGATACATGTCATCTTGTATATTGGTTTTTCGAATGCTTTATAAATAGCATTAGATTTAGTTGTATACAAGTTTTGTTCAAACATATATATCCATACCAGCCACCACGGCTGCTTACTTGTGAAACCCAAACGTGTTTATCGTGAACCCATTGTTGGAGTTAGTAATGTTAACGTCTGTTTCGCTCTAAAATAAAGAGGTTGCCCACGGAGACCACACTAGCGATTGGAACTGATCTGCGTCATCCAATCTTCAACATTGAGAAAGACTGCCAATCATTTCCGCATTGCAGGATATGCACCCAATATCGGCAAAGTTTTGGGATGAAAATGCTTATTCTGGACGAGGAATTACGGGGAATGATTGTTTTTTTTTCAGTAAAGTTCGTAAAGAAGTTCATTTCTAACTAAAAAATTTTTTGGTTGTTATTTTAACGAGACATTATACTCAGCCCCACAAGTATTACACTGGGTAGACCTTTGGTGCCCAGAAATTTCGACTTCTGTAAATTCCAAATTTAATTCACGAGCGTTGTGCTGCCTTCGCAGCAATTTAGGAAATTTATATTTTCAAACAGCGATAGAAAATTTATTCCTCCGAACATCGAAAGAACCATTCCGCAAGTCCTCTCGTTTCCGGAAATGCCCACTTCCGGACGTTAGGTATATAAACCTCTGCGAGCTCAGTAGAGACCGCCAGTTTTATTAAGTGAATCGTGTAGAGACTAGAGAAATAAATGTAAGTGTTAGTATTAAGTGATATAGGCAAAGATGTACTATTTTGGAGTTATTCGTTATTACCTCCAGCTAGTGAATAAACCGAGGAAAGCTGGAAGACTTCAAATGATGTTGTGTTGGAATTTATGTAACCACAGCTTCTCTGTGATGCACATGCAAGTTATACATACTTGTTGATTCTTCATTCCTTGTGTCGAGATCACAAAGCTCTCTGGCTGATAGTTTTGTGCACTTTGTTTTAATTGTCAAGTCTGTTTGATCTGTGTTGTTCAAGGTTAGGTTTGAGGATTCTTGCATACTTTCAAGTACTTGAGAATGTTCCTTGAAACACCTTTTAAGATTTTTAGTACAGCAAGATAACTTAGTATACATTGTTCTAATTGTGAAGTCAGAATTTGATCTTTGTTATAGTGTTCATGTGCCTACTCATGCATTTTGAATTAGATTGATTAGCCTTATTTTGATCTATGCACACAGCGTTGTATAAATACTTGTTATCATGCTTTAGGATAGAAGCTATGGTTTTTGGGCTCTGGAATCACGTAGTTACTCACTTGACTTGATGAAAGCCAGTTTTTAGAGTGTGGGATTTTGGCCCAGTTTTGATATAGTGATATTGGCTTGACTGAGGGCCGTGATGGATTGCCTAGCTGATTGTACGTGTCCTACAAGACTGTGTTCATTCCTTTTAAGTGATTTATTTATACTGATGTGTCTAAGTGTGCTATTGACCACCTTTGTAGATGTATGTGTTATAATCATGTCCAGGTGGTACTGTTGAATTACCAGATCTTTGTGACTTGTCTTGTTGAGTTGGAGGCATCTCAAGTTGTCAAAGCGTTGTTAATAGAGAAATTACCATGTACCTTCAATTCAGTATCTACCTGATCGGTCATGTGTCTAGAGTACTACCTGATATTAGTATTTTATAAGTGGCACGTTAGGTTGGCGGCTAGTATCTGAGTGTGCCATAGAGATGCAGTTGTGACGGAGACTCGCCTATAATTTATGTGTTGGCTGAGCCGCAGGAATATTACAAGTATTCTCTGAGATATGTTTACTTGTGCCGGTGATGTAGTTCTGACCAAACTTTGCGTCCTATTTTTCTGAATCGCACTCTGCACCACCTTTCGATTTTAAATTCTGAAAACTGTATATTTTTTTTTTTTTGTGCTAATTATACCTTTCTCCCCACAGGTAATTTTATGTAATACATATGGCTGCTTAAGACAAGTTTTGCATCA
Source organism: Platorchestia sp. MABIK (assembly GCA_014220935.1). Classification (NCBI taxonomy): domain Eukaryota; kingdom Metazoa; phylum Arthropoda; class Malacostraca; order Amphipoda; family Talitridae; genus Platorchestia; species Platorchestia sp. MABIK. The sequence goes on along the minus strand of JACJUY010001848.1, from coordinate 27,953 downwards.
TCCGTGGACTTTTTGAACCTTTCCCACTCGTGCTAAGTCTGAGGCAGTCACAAGCGTCGTGTCAATTATAATTTCATTTTCTACTTACAATGAAATTTCAGTTATCCTGAAATGCACATATCTACTCAATCACACATTTTTTCTGGCAACACTCTCCCAGGTTCCGACTGCTCACACCCAACTTCCTGTTCTTACACCTGCCCCAGAAAGAGCTCATTCTTGCGCTGTCTTTCTTTTCACTGCAGGATCGTCTATGTTTTATTCCTTTTCATTTAAGTCGGTTACATGACCAAACAAATCATGAGTTCTGTTCTACCTAGTCAAGTTCTGGAGCATTACTAAATAGATCCTTGATTTTTGTTTGCACGAATGACGCTCTGTTCCATTACAGAGTAAATTCTGGATTTTTGTTCCCCCTTGTCGAACTGTTATGTTACAAAATAAATCCTGTTACCAGTTCGTTATTATTTTTCATCTTCTTCAGTGTCAAAGTCAAAGAGGGTTATTTAGGTCATTGAACTGGAATACAAGTATACTCTCTAAAGGCCCTTTCGATGTCAGGTAACAAACCATGTTAGAAGGTAAATGATTGTGTGACTAGGTCAAGTACACTAGGTTAATCATTGCACCTTATAAAAGCGTCTTTATAGTACGTTCTAGAAGTTGTTGAACTTATTTGGGCTCACAAGTAACCATGTAACCATATTCAAATGTGTCCATTGTAATAGCCTTCAGAAAAAAATATCCTAATGTTTCACAATGAGTTAATAAATTATTAATCTTCAAAAAATTTTACCTCGAATCCAGTCATGGGCTCATTCTGTGTCGTGATACCCCAGATGGGGACTCCTTCGGCTTCGTATGAGTCAATAAACCTGAAACAACACGTCAGCTCATGTCACATGAGGGAAAAAATCATCCAATGTACAAAGTCAAGTTACTGCAGCTATGACAGATAAAATTAAGCTACATAAAAAGTGATTCAGAGAAACTGGTGAGAGCTAAGTTGATTGATAGGGCAGGGATCTGAGTTCAATTTCAACCTCATAAGACTTTTTGGGAGCGTTGACTCACGTGTGTGTATATTTGTCTATCTGGAAGTTTTCAAGTCAAATATTTTACAAATTAATTCAGTACCTGAAACAATTTTTGAAAATGTGTTCCTGTCCTGAAACCGTTCTCCTGAACTAGACCTCTCCTTACTTGACGAGGTAGTTAGAGTACGGACCCCACATCTCCGGCAGCAGGCCTCCTTGGCCATTAGCCATGCCATTCTCCTTCATCCAGGCTGGGGGGGCCCATGGGGAGCCGAATATTTGTAGCGTGGACGTGCCGCTCACCAGCTCGAAGGCCCTCTGCATCAGCGGCAGCTGCGGCCAAAGATAAGGACTTGTTACTGCCATCTCATCCGGATGGAGCAGTTAATTTTGCATTTTTAGGATTTCAATGGAGAATGAAAGATTTACAACCGCACCCTGTTTCCAGAAATTTTAAAATTTAACGTGTTATACATTTCATGTATCAACTTACTTGGAATTGAACGGTTTTTTTTTCTTTTCTACTTAGACACAATGACGACCATCTATCTTGCTTAGGCAAAATTTATATTTCTCCGTTATCGTTTATATTTCAAGATCGATATCTAAATAGATCTCTGTTTTCCTGTGATCAAAAAATCCCCACTAATGGGTATGAAAGAGAGAATGGCGGCATTCTTGTCAACCTTAGAAACGTTCATTTTAAAACCACGCAGCAGCAGCAGCAGCTACCGCTCCGCAGGTACTAAAGTTCAACCTACAGCGTTAGCTCCATCGACTGATCAGTGCTTACTAATTGAAATTAAGCGGAGGTTTTGTGTGCGATGTGGGACTCATGTGTTTGTAGTATGTTGTGTAAGACATTTCAAACCTCGATACAATAGAAAAATTCAAGAATTTTTGAATATCTTCACACAAAAGAAGAATGCTGCGTAACGTGAGGGAACGAGTAACCTGAGCTAATATTGAAAACTATTCAAGTCAGCAACGTCAATTGGGGTTGAAATGAATATTTTGAGAAAAACAGAAAAATTAAATGTGCTACACAAGCCGCTTCTGACTCAAGCGCTCAGTGTCGTCAATGATGTAGCTAGTATCATTAATGATGGTTTAAAAGACTACCGAACTTTAAGTAACCTGGTGATCGAAGATCAAATTTATATAATTTATATACTGACGCTTTTAAAGCGCTACTTCAAATCTTTATTCGTGACTGGGTTATGTTCAAATGGAATTTTCATGAAACATTTTAAGAAAATTGCACCAAAAAAATTATTAACAAAGAAAATTCTGAACGTATTTAAACTCTTTACAGTAGCATTGAATTCTACTTCTGAGAGATATGTTTATAAATATTAAAACACAACATTACTAAACAACGACACTTAATTCCTATACCTTTTCTAATTCCCATACCTAAATTCTCATACTAAATTCTCACACCTAGAAATCATTACTCTTTGGTATTTAAATAAAGTTTAAAGTACGAGTGAAAATGAACGAGAGGGACTTACTTTGTACAAATAATCTTCCTCAGTGAGTGCAAAATTGACGAGATCGACGTCACCCTCGACGTCGTCGTAGGAGTACGGTCTTGTTGAGAAGTCCGACCCCGCGATGGGCACCCGACACAGGCTGTAGCGAATCCCCTCGGGTGCGAAGTATGACCTCAAGAAAGATTCCTGGGAGCGAGGAATACATTTTATATGTAGCGAAGCATGGATTCCTAAGTCAGAGGACTACATTTCATGGATTTTTGAAGGTTCATATCTAACGGGAATGAAATACGACCTCAACAAAAATATATGGGATCGAGGAATACATTTTATATGTGCGAAGCATGGATTCCTAGGTCAGAAAACTATATTTCACACGCGGCTTGAAGCTTCGTATTTAAGAACAAAATATCAATGGTGGACACTGAGGCTTATGTTAAGTTACTTGAAGTCATTTCTAAAAAAAATATGTGAAATGTAGGTATATCGGGATGAAACGCTAAGGTCAGGTAAAGAAGTTGCTCTCTGTTTAATCAACACGGGAACCAAACACAAGTGTGCGGTTCGTTCAAGAACGTATTTGCTTCACTACTTGTTAATAAAAAAGCAAAAGATATGCACAGTTGCATGAAATATTCGTATTATTAAAAAAAGTCTTAGAACACAATACAGGAAAAGTGCATGCTTGTTACAAATTGATCAGCGTTCAAGTATGCTCAAATCCGCTAGTTAAATGCTTTTGTGTTTTTGGACGCCACAGAGTCTTCGAAAACTCATTTCAATTATACCCAAAACCCGTGCTTCACTTTCCATGTACTCATGCGTCATTCAGTAATCGGTTTCCAACGAAATTAAAAGACTGAAAGTGCGTGCCTGCGATTCAGCGCTGAGCTGCACCACGTTGATGCCTGTGGCATCCGTGAACGCGCCTCCGAATCCAATCATCGTTTGGTACGTAATGCTGGGGTCCACTGTCACCGCGTAACCATCTGCAAGGTGACGTAACAAAGGTGTCTGAAAATCACTAAAACTTAGCTTAAAGCTGAAAATTCAATATAATTGAAACTTTAACGTGCTTTGAAGACATTGACCCGTTAAAATTTGGAAAGTAAAGTTCAACGATTGAATTTACCGCAGATTCTAACCAATAGCGAAAGAACTGCAAGGGGACGTAAGAGAGGTGTCTGAAAACCGTTCAACTTAACTCAAGTACTAAAATTGTAGAGAATTGAAATTTTAACGTGCTGTAAAAACACTGATAAGTTGAAATTTGGAAAATAAAGTTCAACGATTAAATTTAACGGGCGTTCTTACCTATTGCGAAAATAATGAAAGATACAGATATTTTTCATAAAAGGATCTGTGTGGAGGGCATTTAGGTTGCTAAAACCAGTGCAGACCAGAAGTATTTATGTGCAGGTAAACTTGTTCCGGTAGTGCCCCAGCAGAAAAATCTCGGCTCTTTAACTGAAGGCTTGAACGCGAGATATTCATGGTGAAAAAAAGAGGAAAAATAGAAAAGCTATTTTTTTCAAAAAGTTGAAAGGTACAACATAAACTGGCTTTTGAAGATTCCTTAATATAAAGGTCCTAATTGATAGGAAAATCATATGAAGTTGATTCTAGTCTTGTCAAGGGTTAACATTGTTATTTGGAAAAATAATTTTAATACAAATTTTCTTTTGGATATTTTACCCTGAACATGAGGACTAAAGCTTATAAATACTCTAAATACAACTGGAGAATGCCTTGGATGATATTCGCTATTAGTTTGAGAAAAAATCAAATCATCTTCTGAACAGACTAACACATCGTCCAAATTATAATAAAGTTATAAGCAAAGGTTAGCTAAGTAATTTATTTAAAAAAAAGTACCACAAGCACGCACGTTTAAAACAAATAAACCAGCATACACGTACGAATGAATACTAGAGTATGTTCCTCATACGATAAGTACGGCTATTTGTTTATGAAATCAGAACTCAAATTGAGCGGATTTTCATTTATCTTTTGAAATTTTGAGATATAGAAACGTGTGACGATTAACATATGAAAACGATCGATGTCTTCCTAAAGCAATGAGCTGGTATACTAGATATTTACTGATATATTCTGTCGCGTTTTGCAAACGCGAGTTTTTTAGATTTCCTGTGGCAACATTGCTGCGGACCTTCCGCACTGGTCCGCCGGGCTAGCGCGGCTTGTTTTTCGGCCGNCCACGTACCCATGTCCGCATGGTGTTGCAGAGAATACCGAGAGGATATGAAATATGTTTTTTTTTGTTGTTCCTCGACTGTAGCTTGAGTTTTTTTTTAATTTCTGTCAGGAAATTAAAAATCATTTCATTTATACGTTTTCCGAAGTCTTTTTCTTTTTCCTTATTTTTTCTTCTGGTAATCTCTCACGATTGCACTGAGCTTGACTGTCATTTGTTCATTATTGTTTTTCTTAAATTCATTTTCAGTACGTTTTATATATGAATATGTGTGTGTAAGTGGGTGCATGTATATGTGTGTGCACGCATACATGTTTGTCTATGTGTGTGTGTGCACATATACGTGTTCATATATATACACATGTATGCATATATATGTTTCTTATTTTTATTTTTTAAGGGAACCATTTCCGAGCATCTCAGTCCATGATGAGATTTTCCTGACTGTTTTTTTTATTGCTTTAAAAGAGTTTGAGATATGTCTCTGAATGTCTGTAGAAATATCAGGAACATATCCCAAAGCTAGCGCCCCCCCGAGAGGGGGAGAGGATCCCCCTTCCGGATCTTTTTTTTCATTTATGAACCTAGAGCAATAAAATTCGGTACAGTCATGGGAAATGCAATTTGAAATCATTCACCCTCTATGAAAAAATGCGATTTTCTTTGAAAGAAAATTAGAAATCATAGAAAACGACATTTTTTGGGGGGTTTTCTAAATGCTTATTCTCTGACAGTTTTTGAGCTACAGTAATGATTTTGGTATTATTGGATGCAAAATAACGTGTACATTCTAAAAAGTTAAATGCTTTTCTTCAAATTTTAAATTTTATTTGAAAAAAAAGAAAAAATTAGAAAGAGAAAAAATTTTTCGGAAAAAAATTCAAATTTATGACGTCATAACTCTAAAACAAAAACTGAATTTTGAAAAACTATTTACTTTTTTAAAAAGAAAAGGTTTTTCCGAATCCAATGATACTAAAATCATTACTGTAGCTTAAAAACTGTAGAAGAAGCATTTTTAATATTAAAAAATTGTTTAAATAACAAAGTTTTTAAGACGTTTTTCATAATTAGTCCGAAATTTACAAAGCTAGAGCAATGCGGTTTGTTGCATTTGAAAGTGAAATGTGTGCTCTAAAAAAGTTATAGAAAACTTTTTTCAAAAATTGTATGTTAAACTTTCCTTAGACTTTTTTACCCTAAAATTATAACTTTTACCCTACCTCTTTCGAAAAAATTATATAAATTCGGAATGAAAAAATCAAAAAGAGTTTTCTAAAACTTTTATAGAGCACACATTTCACTTTCAAATGCAACAAACCGCATTGCTCTTGCTTTGTAAATTTCGGACTAATTATGAAAACTATTTATATAAATAATTTTTTATTAAAACGAATAATTAATTTTCTATGCCCTTATGAAAAAATTTTATATAAGATAAGTTGTTACAAATGTGGAGATCTAGTAGT